>MU275382.1:0-12530 GCA_022160315.1 Panus rudis PR-1116 ss-1
CTTTCAGCGGATGATGCATGACTTTCCAGTGGGTCTCGCGCTGATTCTTCAGTGGTTCTACCAGTTGTAATTCAGTGGATTCAGTTCCCACAGTGTCGTTGTATAAGTGTTGCCGTTGTCATTCGGAATGCCTTTTTATTTGAAAGTCGACAACACAAGCGCGGGCAATCTCGTTCCAAGGTATAATGGAGAACTGTACTGCATGTATTCTTCAAAGTTCGAACACCCAAACTGTACGGTTACAGGGTTGAGTCCACGAATATTTATGGTAATATCACAGTGTATGAAGATGTTTGCATAGGATACGAGAGTGAGACGTTGCGGCAGCTACAAAGTTCTACAAAGGTGAGCGTGTAAATGGTTTTGGACTATGGGTAGCAGAGGATAGGATAAGTCATGATCGATGAAGAAAGGGGTGAAAGGACGATACGTTAGACCTTAAGCTTGTGCTCGCAACGTATCGTCCTACAGCAAATGAGTACCTCGTCGGCTCGCCCTGCGTTACCTGCCACAGTTGCCTGCCAGTGGCACTGCCGCATCGCCACACACAACACAAACTCGCGATTGACAGAGCTTGACATAGAGACTTTTGGAAGAAGAAGGGTGGGAACGTAGAAGGGAATTCGAAGGTTAACCTTGGGTTAACCGGGGAGCTCGAAGCAGTGGTCTCGTGACCACGAAGCAGTTTGTTCAAGTTCATGACCGTATATGGCCATATTCCCACGGTGGATACTCGTTCATGTTCGATCCACCGCTGTGACCGACTCACAATATGATCTCCTTATTCAAAGTTTATGAATTGAACCTCACCACTAGTGAAATATCTCCAAATTATGTCTTCCTTGAAGTGCCCTCAAGCCAGCGCGTTCACACAATTCTGAGGGAGTTTGTGAAGGCGACAGGTCATCGTGAGGCGTTCCTCGAACTTTGGAAGGTATGTCGCTCGTGTGCATCCTATTGATGATTGCTGTCACTTATCTGCATTGTCTTCCGCAGCCAAATGACATTGAGTCCTCCGTGGATGTCCAAATACGCATCAAGTCGTTGTTGAAACAACATCATGGAGACTTGGGGAAGTTCTGCACCAAGCTAAGAAACATCGAGTTAAAGACTATCTCCGACCAGTTTCATGTACCTGCTCGCAGTCGCGACACCCATGCGACTACTCTATTGGCACAGATACTGCCCGCGCAACCTGTTGACATCAACCCCGCGACAGCGGAGGGCGCAGATTCTGCCGAAGAGGAAACGGATGTGCTCGCTCCGCTGCTCAAACGTGCGTCATCCTACGAATGTTTTCGACCGTGTTTCTCACTTTGTCTGCAGGGTTTGCAATCAGCAACAAGACACCGGAGTTCACCCCATCGAAAGGGGCTACACCTACGGCATACCGATTGATACAAAACGGCGAATGCCCTCTACTTGATCGCCGATATGCCAGTCAACTGCTCCCCATCGCGGCGCCGATTGAGATTTACCATCCTGTGTTTCCCTATTTCCTGGCTGAGATTGCGCGGGAGGATTTGACTCCTCCATCTGACTTTGTGTCATCTACGATGGCGTTCATGAAGTCTGTATCACAGATAGCCACTCGTGAGTCTGAACGTGCAGGAAATACCCGTGAAGCATTGTATAAACTTCTCGGGCAGCCTATCGGCCAGACCGTCAATCCAGACCGGTCATCAGCTGACCACTGCATTGGTTTGCAATGTCGAGGCGAACCCAGCGGGTTAGCCGGACTTGTGTTCGTGGAGGAGAAGTTCGAGATGGGCCAGAGTGGAGAAGGTTGTGTGCAAGGCTCATTATCATATCATGCGCATTGGAGACAAGCCACAGGGGTATGTTTGGGTTTGTCCTCATATTATCTCCGTTGTTGCTGATCTGCCCACTTGGTAGACTTTGAAGAAGGCGTGTTTTTGCCCGTCGTTCATTGTATCCCTTGCCGGGCCATGGATTGCCATTTGCGGTGCCATTTGGACCTCCGATGTTATCATCCAGCACCTCACAGGTTACGTATGGCTGGGACGCAGCGGTCATATCGAGGAAGACCATCTCTTGAGGGTCGCACGCATGTTCTACGCGCTCAACCGGGCGGTATCTCGCCTCGCACAATACTATGAAGATCTGGACACCACGATCCTCGAAGAGCCAAATCTTCGATTCTTCCCGCTTGCAACTTCATACAAGACCGACAACGGCAACCATGTCTCATTCAAATACACTGCCTTTCTGAAGGAGAAAGATCCTTCCTGCCTGACTTTCTTGGCGACGCTGAAGGAGAGCGAGAAGAAAGTGGTGGTCAAGTTTGTTGATCGCTATGGCGAGGACGAACATCAACTCCTGGCAGAAAAGGGATATGCGCCGCAGCTGTTGTACTATGGTCACATCTGGGATGAAACCAAGCATGGGTCCGAGGATGGTGTAACGCTTGCGAATGCAGGCTGTGGACCACGCCGGATGGTCGTCATGGAGTATGTGGAAGGGAAGACACTCCAGGAGTTGGGCGCGGATGTCCCACGTGACCGCGTTTGTGATGCTTTGCGTGAAATCATTGCCATCCTGCATCAGCAACAGAGTGTCCACGGTGACATACGCTCCCCGAACATCCTGCTCACAGACGTAGAGGAGGACGATGTGAAGGAACGCATAAGAATCATCGACTTTGACTGGGCGGGTCGAGAGGGTACTGTCAGGTATCCATACGACTTATCTCAGAATATCAAATGGCCAATCGGAGTGAAGGATAACGCACTCATTCTGAAGGAGCATGATGAGCAAATGATTGCATTGTTGTAGACTCGGGATATTAAATCATACCCATCTTGGAGTAGTATACCACTATTTAGCCCCACTGTCATTTTCTATCATTGTCGTAGCCTCTATAGGCGTATATATACCATTTGTAACTCAAACTACAGACTATCATACGGAACTCGTTGGCCACTGTCGGTGACTGCTGCGATTTACTGCTGCCTCATCTTATTTGTGAGCATTCCAAGGACCCAGCTTTCCAGTACTACCGAGAGTGAAATAAGGACTAAAGAGTTCGTCTCCTAGTATGGTCTGAAGCCCACTGGGCAAGGTGTTCGTCTTCACGCCACTCGAACCGAGGTCAATGGCTCGAGTTGTGGCTACAAACACCTTGAGGGTCCTGTCCTCGAACAAGACTTCGGTCTTTTGGCTTTATCCGATTCCAAAGGGTCCCTGAGAGCTTTGCATAGGTCTTAGGCCTGAGGAAGGTCCGGTGTAGTAGATATATATATGCTGCAGAGCATAGCACTTTGTTGTACATCGGAGTTCCTCGGGATAGGTAAATCGGGTAGGGGTTCTCTTCGAGGTTGACAAGAAGGGCAAAGAGGATCCCGATAGACTGAAAGCATCTGTGTTCTTGTTCATTGACATATGTGTGAAACAGCGACTCGGACGGACACTTACTCTATGCGTAGGTGGCACACTTAAGGGCCTTCCCGGTGACGGCACCTCAACGCAGACATCGAGATATCCCCTTTCGAATCCTGTGATCCCTGGGGTTATATACGCCTGGCCAAAGTCGTTCGTATAGCTACCCGAATCGAGGCTACAATATGAAGAAAAATGTTGAATGCCTTCGTCGCCCAACATCGCGAATGCGTTTTCTCCATAACGCTTCAGAAGGTAGTTGTTTAGCTTTGCGGCTCCCTATACACGATTTAAAAAATACCACTGGTTGTTACTGGAGGGGTTGCGAGGAGACGGATCGAGGTTGCCTTTCAACTTTGCGCATTTCTTGTCTGTAGTTTCGCAATCGATACTGATGGCAGATCAATCAGGTTGTGCTCTTCACGTCTTCACGTCTTCTGAAACGGCATGTGTGCAAATGAGATACCATTTGGGAACAAGTACTTGCGAAAACAAGACGATACATCTGTATACTAAGGCCTTCAGCCGTACAGAATGTACTACGACGGGCGACATCATACTACACAACGAGTAGAGATTAAGAAAAATACAAGGGATGTGTCGGATAGAGCAATAAATTAGTACTTGGTGCCGCACTGGATGATGATAGCGATGAAAAGCAGGACACAAAAATATGGATAATAGCATGTGGAGAACGATTCAAGGGTCAGGTTAGCGTTAAGAAGGCGAGATACGAGAGATCGGAAGAGAGAAATAGGAATGTCATGTTCAACGTTATTCGTGAGGGAGGAAAGGGGGTGTCGCAAGATGTTGGAAGATGGGTGAATGGAGAGGTGTCGCAAGATGCCGGAAGATGGGTGAATGGAGGGGTGTCGCAAGAGGATAGAAGGCTGGTCACGATAAAGGATAGATCTCATAAGCCGTAAAGATCATGGTACTACTACTACGTAGTTGCTCGATGGTCACGCCTCGATCGACCGGGGAAGTTCCGAGTCAATCTCATAGATGATTTGTCCGTAGTTGTCCCCCAAACGTGTCCAGTCGTCAGCGGTCGCATACTCGCTCTCTCCCTCGTACCGTTGCACAATCGTCATCCGTTGGAAGGAGAAATCATAAGCACGCAAGGTTCGCAAGAGGAGGTTGATATGGTCGATTGTGAGTAAGTTGGTTTCAAACCCACGGAACGTGATGTAGTCTAGGTTCTGAGGATGATTGAGTCCTCCTCTGACCAAGGTAGCCAACGCCACCAGGAAGGGGGTGATGACGACCGCATCGAATAGATCAATGTCTGCTGAATCGGGATAATAGGTGATCTGAAGCGAATGCAGCCCTCGTAGTGCGGAAAGCATGATGATCCATTCCGCCTCCGAGATCTTCCCCGCTTGTCGGACGACCATTCTATGAACCGAAGGAAATAGATGCATAATCATGCCAAGATTTCGCACAGTTAGATCGGTCAAACTTCGATCCCAGCTGATATTCAAGGGCACACAAGCGCCATTTCCGCCGTCCTGTATGGACACTCGGATGTCGAGTTGATTGAATCCCTCGCTGGAGATGTAAGTGAGCTCGATCGTGTCTAATTCGTTGAACGCAGGATGGAAAGCGAGCGGTTGTGGGATGAACATGTCATAGTCTAGTTGCGTGACAAAAACCGATGAGGACTCCGGGATGGATAGGTATCGCAGGATCGCACATGCGTAACCGTATACGAATGAAATCTTGACAAGCGACGGGGCGAAGGCGGTATAAGTGCGGGTGCTAGGCGGAATGTATCCTGGGTTGCTTATCACGATTTCTTGTATTGCGGGACAGTCATCGACGAGGTTCATGAATTCGTCAATGGGAAAGGCGTGGCTATACTCGGTGTATTCGGGATCCAGCCCCGACTTAAATACACGCAAGTGTGGAAGTGCCCTTCGGTATCGTGCTGGATACCGGATTTGTATGTTGCGGAGTTCTAAAGTTCGAATGGCCCAATAGCTGGTGCCAGTGGCTGGGCGAAGTTGAAACTCTACGGGAGGTGGATAATTACTTTCGTATAACGAAACTGGATCGACTTCCAGCTTGAGGTCTTCCAACGAGGGCAGTTGATCGGGGAAGTGCAGGAGACATGCTTGCATCACCTCAAGCGATGCGACGATCTCCAGAGATCGCAACGACTTCAACTCCGGGCGTTGTAGCCCCCTGGTGTCCAATTCAATTGGGGCGGAATCGTACGGTTGCGTGAAGTCCAGTATGGCCTCGAATGCCTGCCGCCGCGTTCTTCTGGCGAAAGCCAGAACGCAGTCCAGGTGAGTTGTCCGGACTTTCGTCCACAATAGTGGAGAGCTGAGGGCGACAACCCTCAATCGATGACATATATGTGTCGCACGAATCAATGTCGCTGACGTGTCGTCGTCAACGAGGAACCCGAATATCATTAGGAGTAGCTCATTGGGCAGCACAAGGAGAGGAGAGCTCTGTTTTGCTCTCGCTCGAGAAGCCGCGGAGCGGAAAGCTCTGGAAATGAGACGTAGGTGAGGGAGAGTCGCCCAATCAGCTCCGGAGGGCTGGTTTTCCTTGTTGTCGCCACGAGAGGCCTCGCTGAAGTGGCGTTTCCGCGAGGAATACACCACTAATTTGTCGCCGTTTGTAGAGGCTGACGAGAGGGGTAGAGATCGTGTGCGACAATTACGCTTTCGGGTGTCCAAGGGGAGTTCGAAAGAGTCATGAGATAGGGTGGACTGCGCATCCATTGTTTGACGTGGTGTTATTTGACCGGAGGCACTTTTGAACAAGCTAGACAATCGAACGGCAGAAGTCAATATCGCGGCATTTGGCAATTGTGGCTCACAGCCAAAGCAGGATATACTAACCTTGGCAGGAAGTCAAAAGGGAGGGGGCTGTTTGGTGGAGTTGGCTGGTTGGTTGAGGTTGCAGATGAGAGGCGAACGCGTTGAGGACCGGACAGTTTTGAGGGCCAGTCCCGTGACTTTGTTTAAACCCGAATTTCGTGGTAATTCAGAGACACGAGGAGCGGGTTGTCCGTTGTTGGTGCAATCCGCACCCGTGAGCGCCCTCCGAATCCATTGTCCCGCTCGCTTAGTCGTAGAGTCCCAAGGCCCAGAGCAATCCTGCAGTCGGAAACCATATCAAACGCCGTCCTGAACGTTCTCCCGGTTAAACGAAATACAAGGCCTTCCCAGAACGTTATATAAAACCTTGTTAGCTGATGGTTATCCTTGACGGTGCGCTCGTTGTTTCCCACAACTTGCGCTTGTTCCATCGATAACAGTAAGTTCAAGAGCGGATGCCTGTGATTTGTCTTCTTAACGAACAGACAGGCGTTCGGGGATCACACGCCTTGACTCGTTCTGGGGTTGTTGACAGACCTTTGATGCTCTGCCAAACAATACTTTGACTCGGTGGCTCGGTGCGCATTGTGCCACTGTTTGACAGCGGAGTTCGGTGAGATTCTTTGGTCCTGTATTCGCGTTACAAACTAGATGGACCTCGTATTCAGTATCTTCTGGACCGTGCACGCCTTGCACAACTAGGACAAAAACCCCTTCGATTCGCTAGCCTAGACCAGCATCTAAATCAGCACTTTCATCAAGGATTTGAAGTAACGGACACCCACGATGCGCAGCACGTAGTGCCCTCATAGATGCGTAGCATTCAGGTAAGTCACACTTTTCGCCACTCCATCCGGGAGAACGACAAACTGTACAGGCATTCTAGAGCGCATCAACCAGGAAGAGACGTCGACACTCGGCGATATAGATTCATCGTTTCCGCGGTAGTCTCTACGGAAGCTCCTGTACTGACGAGTGGCTTTCGGCACCTGACAGTAGGCCTCAACCTGTCAAGTACGCACTTATCGTCTACGTCTCTCAGAGAGCGGTCGGGCACAAAAGTGCCCTCGGTAAGTTTGCTCGAATGGAGGTATTTTTCTTTCAGGATTCTTAACATTTCTGAAACGAAGGGTATTAATCTTGTGAAATATTGATAGGCAACGAGAAATTGAACTTTACCGTGCGTAGCGCTACCTCCCCTCTCATTTCGATTCGGCTGCTGCTTTTCGTCCTCAATCGTCAAGAGGGACTGTCCATCTTGGATTGCAGTTATATATACCAGTCCGACACCTTGCGCACCGCTTCGTCTGCCCCAGCCTCAGATCTCAGTGACCAAGGTGGCATGCATCAATTGCATATGTATTGAGAATGGTCGTTCTCGACGGAAGTAGAATGATGCGGAATACTGGATTAGTGTCCTGAGCTACTTACTGAAGTGATTGTGATGTAGAGAGAGTCTCGAGACTACTGCTGCGTCGTTGTCATCGACCGTCGTCGAGAGCAAAATGCCCGACGTCGCCCGACACTGCCCGACGCGCGTCCAGCGTCGGGGTCGCCCGCCGTCCACAAAGATATACAAGAACAAACAAAGTACAGCGATTACATTAATCTTGATCTGCGTCGGGCGGGCGTTTGTTCAAACTCAAGGGCCAACGTTCCGCCAACCAAAAGTTGTTGCTTAACGACTACGAGGTTTCCTCTTGGGTCTCATAGTCTCAAGGCCACTATGCTTTAGCGTTCTATGTCTTTGTTTGAGCCACGACGCGTATCGAATATTTCGTTTGCTCCATCTGGCCCGAAAAACAAGGAACCCCTCTTGGGCCGCGGCGGGGGTTACGTACCGGTACCTCACGACAGATTGCATGTCTGAGTCGATCCTATGTGAAAATAGCATTGAGAGCGTAGATGGATTGAAGGGATGGCCTGAGACCGACGAGGGGAAAGAGATACGATAGGCGAGTAATATACCACGGCCACTTCGACAATGGCAGAGACATATAACGATGCTCTCTAATATAATAGCTTCCGATATTTATACACGGTTTGGATGGCACCTGAATTTTTGGGCCTCGCAGTGCCAGACAAAGTAGAAGAGCAGTACGAACGTCAATTGGGTCAATAATCGAGAGTCACAGAGCCAAAATGTGCCAAACGTCAAGACTTTTCTCACTATTTACGTGGGATGCAAAAGCGAGGAGAAAGAAAAACCTCTCACTATTGATCCTGAGTAGCGAAGGGCGAACTCGAGACATTTCCTACTACGGCGAGTCTCCAAAGATCGAACCTCGTTGAACAGTCGCTGGTAGAAACGAAAGCCGTCAAGCCCGCTCCCTTTGTTTCTGACGTGATAGTTGCCGTTCAAATCCAGAGCATTGAACAGGAAGTATATTATATGGACTTCCGAGATAATTTATATCAGTGCGATGATATCCGCCCTACGGAGGCTTAGTTCGCTCATCAAGTAGACGAGATTTTTGAAGTTGAGTACTGAATAGGAATGACTTTGTCAGGCCAGCCGTTATGAGCTGGATATCTGAGGTACCACATACCTTACCGGTTGTACATGCTCGATATCATTCACGAGAAGACCAGTTGACATCATTCTTGAGGGCTGTTGGGCTAGGGTTTCAATTGAGGCCTTCGGGTGGCACCTACAACTGCACCTCAGGTTGTTCAGATCACAAAGTAATCATTATATCAAGGGCATCCCGTGGAGCTAAACATTACTGCACACCGCAATTCGAATAATCCTGCATCCGCGCGTAATCACTCAACTCACCATCCCACCTTGGAAACAGGCAAGAGGCTGCGACAGAAATTAATGAGAAGAGAAAGAGACCCGAAGGAGGAAAGACTCGATCCGAGAGAGAGGTGCATTGAGCGTTGTACAAGCGCCCGTTATCATAATCGCAAACACGTCATGCGGTAGCCGAAGGAGGTGATGGGAAAGCTCGCTTGACTGGAAAGTCGAACACTCTCAACCATGTCGAATATCATCCCTCTCTCTGTCTCTTCAGGACCGACGTTCATGGCCTACGTATGGATTGCTCATGGACCCGGATGAAGACTACGAAGCCATCGACGATGACGAGCTGTCTGTGAATGGCGATTTTGGCAGTGGAGGAACACAAGTGGAAGATATATCCTCTCAGGGGACACTACCGTCGTCCAGTTACCTCAATGTATCTTCGGACGGCACGCGGTCGTTTGCAATCTCGCCTGAAGTTGCAGAGTCTTTCCAGAACAACGCAGAGGTAAGGAAAACACTTGCATTTCACTTGAACGCTTTCCTGACAAGCTCAATCACATAGCAATTGGTACCTCCACTTCCTGAGTCGGAAGAGGGTATCGACAACTCATTCCATGCAAATGAATCTGGTTCTACTAGATTATCCTTGGCTGAAAACCCACCCACTTTGAATACCTCTGCTGCCCAGAGCCAGCCGCTACCCCAGGACAGACCCTCGTTCGTCCAGACCCAACCACACGGGAATACATTCCGCCGCCTCAATGGAGGGATAAGCGCATCTGCTCCTTCCGGGCGCGATAGTAAAGCAAAAGCACCGCGTCCACAAAGCAGATGGACACCGGCTCAATATGTCCGACGATTCGAGCAAATATCCATTGGCCTTGAACTCCGTGCGCTGGACGTATGTATTCCAGATAATTGATTCTATCTTTCCTGATAAACATCTATCAAAGGAGGACTTTGCCCCTGTCAGAACTCCGTCACCTCGGGTGATAGTCCATCACCTCACCGATATCGACTACTACGAGGCCCTGGAGCGAGCCGGGAGACGCAGCGGCCGTTATGATCCACCTTTCGAGAATCCGGCGAGCAAAGTCAATGTAACACTCGGCAAGCGGCAGCGTTCACCTTCACCTGTCTCTACCCTTGCCTCACCCTCACCCTCACCTCCACCGATCCCTAAAAGACGGGCAGTCCCCACACCACTAGATCGTCCTGTCCCCGATCCGGCGCCTCAGTTTCGGAGGCCGGTCAGGATACCGTCCCCTGTGAGTTCTCTTTGCGAACGCGATGACATGACATGAATGGCTGACTGTATTCATTGTTCAGTCGCCACCACCAGTGCTGTTTCAACATCACTATGCACAACGAAATGCTGGCGATACATATGCTCTCAATGCGTTTTTTGCAAGGTACCCTCCATTCCGCTACAATCCCTCCGTTCCTGCTTCAAACGAGTTCCATCGTATGTGTCGTACCTTTGACTGGGCGAAGGACAATCCAGCACAGAAAGAGGCATGGAAAGGCTTTCGTGAGGCAATGGTGCAGCAGTTCAACCAGATCTACGGCATGGATGAAAACAATATCACTAATTGGCAGTTCCTGTGCCAAGTGCTAAGGATTTCGCCCATTCCGGATAGCCTCTACGCATGCCGAGAAGTGAGCTTCCCCAGAAAATCGCCTCCCTCTTGTGTTGACATTGCTCACCTAGGCTGTTCTCAATACCCACGTCAATCTCATGGATCTGCTTGATCGGCACGGGACAGGGAAAGAAGTAAAGGTCTTTGAGACGCTCGAAGGCCTACGTTCCTACACTAAGGCCACCCGTAGATTCTTTCCTCGCGAAAGAGCCAAAGCGGGCGGGATTCTCAAATATTTGCTTCGCAAGATCTTTGGAGTCTAGATTGAGATGCATTTCGACTCTAAGCATCCGTCCCCAACCATTAGCCAGAGTTGTTTTCTCGTCACCTCGTCATAAATGCAGTATTGAGTGTTGTCATTTTGACGAAAAACCACTACCTGCGTAGTTCTTTCTTGCCCACGTTGAACTCTTTTGAACTTCCAACAGAATCGGGGGGTACTCATCACGGTCACGTGTAGACATTCCTTGACGCGTCAAGCGCCCGCGTAGCCCCGAGCCTTGGCGTTTGTACCTCTCGCTAAACCTACAGCATGACAGTGACACGTCAGGAAATAATGTCGCTCGTCTGTCCAAGTTCGATTTGTGCTGCTTGTTGTCTCCACAGCGACTGAAAGGTCTACCAGAAAGCCTACTTTCACTGGGGATGGGCGAGTCAGACTCAGAAGACGACTACGATAAATACCTGGACGACGCTGACGAGCTCTTCTTGGATGACGACTTGATATCTGCTTGCTTAACTCAGGCTGGATACGCTTCATCTGAGGGTGGTCAACCTTCGAGCTCGTCTGGCTATGACCCTCAGGATATTGCTGAATCTCAAGTATCAAATTCATCTGACAGTGCGTCACGAAACCACCGCTGGCAATGTGGACATAACGTATGAGATTGTCTCTCCAGGATCCTCTTGTTCAGATGGACTGGATGATGTGTTTGCTGCTTATGATGATGTCGTGGAAGCTTATCTTTCCCAAGAGCAGACAAAAACATCGGGTCCTGAGCGAAGCGAAACCCGCGAAAAACGGACTCCGGAAGAACTTTCAGAGGAAAACAACCACGTTACACGGGACAATCTTCGTGCTTATCCTGTCTCTTCTGTAGATTTCAATATTTTAAAGTATGAGATTACAAACGAAACACCTCAGGTATGCTTCTGTGTGTCTGCCTGGTGGATAATAAGCCGATGTATCATGTAAACCAGGAAGATACCCAAGGCTATTCAAGTGATGGGGACGATGTATCGAGCGTTGCAGACTCGGATATCATCCCTTCGTCGGATCCTGGAGATATTCCCCTCGAGCTGGATGTGATTAAGCTCGAAGAAATGCCGACTCATGAGGGGGATATCGCACCCGTCGAGGTGAGCTTTTACGGCTTCTTGTCACGAAATTTCTCAACGTAATCATCATCAATATATTGAGGACGACATACTCGACGCGATTTATGCGGCAAATCTCGTCTTCTTCTTGCCTCAAGACGATGCTCCGGAGCTACCAGAACCGACACCACCTCCATTCCTCGAAGTCCAATCTCAAGAGGCTGACTTTGTAGATATCAGAGAGATCTCTTCAGAGTCTGAAGACGATACGAACGCGCGAAAGCCTGAAAGGAAGAGAGCCAAAATTGACCATGTCGAAGTATTGGCGCAAAAAGAAGCGGGTTTTGCTCAGCGTGACACCGTCGTAAAAGTGCGCACAATTTCTTTCCTAGTTGCTCCCTTACTACTGATGATAGCTCGCGCATGTAAAGACTAATGAAACTACGCGAATTTACAACTTCAAAACATCGGGAGGGCCCTCGCCTCTCAGGAAACGAAAACGTAGATGTTCACCTGCTCCCGCTAAGGTACCTCTGCATCAGTAAAGTGTCATTGCTACTTAACCTTACTTAAAAGGGCAATTTAAGT
>MU275382.1:23266-46435 GCA_022160315.1 Panus rudis PR-1116 ss-1
CCCCACTCTGCTTTCCCCCCTGCTGCCCTCTCATGCTCTGCTGTAACTCGTGCCTCGCTCTACAAACTGCTCTCGTTGCTGACATCTTGTTCCCTTCTGCTGCTTTGCTCCACCCCGGCAAGTCTCTAACTGCTCACGTACCGTACTCGCGTCTCTGGTAATGTTGCTCACTCGCATGACTATTTTTCTTGCTCGCTTTACAAAATAGATGGCCCGGTCATGTAGCTCGTAATTGCAGTGCAAATAATGATATTGTATTCTTGAAATTGACCTTTCGTGTGAAGCTACTGTACAAATGAGACGAGGAAAGCTATACTAGGTATGTGAGCCTGATTACCTCTGCTTGCAATTGGGCTGCAACCAGCTGCACCGGCTGCAACGGCATAGATAGACTCATACCGGCTGCAACAGAAAACCTCAGGTCTATGCAGTTGCAACTGACATAGGCGCAGTTGCAGCCGGATGCCGCCGGTGTAGAGAGTTGCAACTAGGTTGCAACTCGGTGAAACCTCTCCTGGAATTCCACATCTGAATGAAACAAACTACTAATTGTTGCTAGGGTTTCAGCCGGTATATACAGTTGTATTTCTATACATCTAGAGATAACTCTGGCGGTGTTTTGCTGATGATTATCCTCACTTGCCCGCCCGCAAAGAGTTTCATCGAATGTGCGAGGAGTTTGGTTGGAAGGGAAAGTTATTCAAGGAGGAGCGGGAAGAGGCATATGAACTTTTCAAACGGGCCTTGGTGCAGCAGTTCAACGAAATTTATGGTATGGACGAGAACAACATCACTTGCTGGCAGTACCTCTGCGAGATTCTGAGAGTTGATCCAATTCCGTCCACCCTCGAGGAATGCATGGACGTATGTGTGAATTTCCAATCATTCTGCATTTCGTACACTAAGACCCTTTATAGGCTATTCGCGACGTTTATGTGAACTTGGTCGATTTAGTGGATACGCATCGAACGGGCGAACGGGTTGAGGTGTTTGGCTCCCTGCAAGAATTGCGGGAGTACACTTGGCGTACGCGCAAGTTCTTCCCTCTTCATGATGCACTCAGTGGTGGCATTCTCAAATATCTACTTCGCAAAATCAACGGCGGATAGAAATCTTCAGACTCGGACATGCTATAACTCAAGCACCTGGTGACCTTCATGTTGTGACAGAGCATCGCATTCATCTTATATAACCACATTTCTTGTCATTATATTGATATAATCTAATTGTGTAGTGTACTATTGACGTCTGCTCGAGGAAAGGGTCTTAGAACAGTTGACTTTTGACAAATTGGAAGACTACTTATTACCGTCGACTCCCGAGGCTCGAGCCCTCTTCGGCTGCGCGATCACGTGCAATTGATCCATGACGCGTCAACGTCTCAGACCGCCAAGCGCCCCTGTCGCTATGATCATCTCGATGTCCACGTTAGGAACTTCCACTGATGTCGCCCTTCGATCCCGGTTCGTTTTTCTCTTTTCTTTCAGTTGACTGCGATGAGACTAAGATGAGAACTCTTTCACAGTCAGTGGGCGACTCGGAGAACGAATACGACAAATCCGGAGTCTGAACTACTACCCCGATGTTTCTTGATGATGTTTCTTGCTGACAATTGATCAAACTCTACTTGCTTAATCTTCGAAATTCTTGATCTAAGGGAAGCAAATCGGATACATCAAAGGTCGTCTGGGTATGCTTGTCAAGACTTCGTGGAATCTCAAGCACAAAATCCCGCTGAAGGTGCGTCAAGTACATACCACGCGAAAAAGTCAGACCGCGGGGGCGCACTGATGACTACCTGCGATCTCTCCCGAAAGCGGGTATATTAATATAGATTTTGTGCGAAGTGAAACAGAAATACCGGTGTAACTGTGGAAGTTTACCAGATACCACTACGGGGCCGGCGAAGATATCAGCTGTCCCCTTACCGTGAATTACAACGCGGCCGTGAAGCAGAACAAGGGACGAAATGACGACCCACATGTATGTACTTGTTGCCTTTTCTTATTCTGGCATACACTCACGTTGTTCTCGCAGGGAGAAGGGCAGTCGGTGCGATTGACTTGGATTGTCGTACAGTTACACCGAATACAGTGATATACTGGTCCTTTGTCGTTCGACAGCTCATGACGCGATGGAGGAGATCGTTGGGAGCTTGTAAACCGATCAAGAGATGCATTATCCGCTGGGACAGAGATATTCCTTCCTTCGTTCGATCTTGACGAGGTCATCTGTCACTCACGGGAGTGAAGACCACCCCGCCGATGGGTTCCTCGACAATTGCTCCAGCTTCCTCAATACACAGATGACATATTCTTGCAGAAGGATAGCATTCCGTGTGACATTTCTGCCTTTCTGCACGTAAAGTTAGAGTTACGTGACTCAGGCTGCTTAATGTACGTACAGTTCTCATCCTTATCATCAACATCGTTCCCCCTCCTCCTTGATACCATCTCCTGTCCTCAAACGACAACCTCAAAGGACAGCTATAATCCGAAGACATGCAAGCTATCAATATGCCCACACATAAAAAGAAAAGGTCAAAGAAAGGCTCCAAGAAAGGTGCCAAAATTGATCTCGTCAAGCCATTGGTGAACGTAGGAAACCCACGAGTACGTATAGCTCATTCACTGCCACTCTATTTCTCATGGTATCTGAAGCATGCAGAGGGTCCTGAAGTGAGGCGATTTCATGAATTTGGCATTGCAGGAGAGCTATCAAATCTCGGGGGACGTATACCCAGAGGCTCAACTATTCCCGTCAAGGTGGAAGTTGAACCTGCTCAGAGCGTAAAGGCCGAGCCCTCAACAGACAACTTCAACTTTCCTAAGCCGACTGGGGCCAGACAAGCCGTAAGAGACTACATTCATAGCACCATTATCGTCCAGTAAGTTAATTCACTTTATAGACCTCCACATTGCCATACACAGGCGTATATGTGTACCCCTATAGCACAAGGCCATTGGGTACATTAGATCCATTGAGCAGCTTCTTCGCAAGATACCCCCGCTTCCATTATCGCCCTCGCTCCCCCGCTCGCAAAGAGTTTCAGAGAATGTGCGATGTACTTGGTTGGACGGGGGATGCTTTTAAGGATGAGCGTGATCAGGCCTATGATCTCTTTCAGAAGGCCATGGTGCAACAGTTCAACGAGATATATGGCATGGATGAGAGGAACATCACTAGCTGGCAGTACCTCTGCGAAATATTGCGAATCGACCCTATCCCATCGACTCCGGGGAAATGCCGACACGTATGTAAATCTCCAACGTATGCGCATCCGAACTCTAAGATCACTCACCATGCAATAGGCCATTCGCGGCGTCCACGTTAACTTGGTGGATTTGGTGGATACACATCGAACTGGTGAAGAAGTGCAACTGTTTAGCTCCCTGGAAGAATTGCGAGCCTACACGCACGATACGCGGAAGTTCTTCCCTCTTCATGACGCGCATGCTGGCGGTATTCTCAAATATCTCCTTCGCAAACTCGCTTATTGACTCGGGCCATTCGAAAGTACTAGCAACTGTTGTGGTGTCATTTCCCTCCGATATCGATATGTAAACATCTTTCAACCTCCATCTACGCATGTACAATAGCTCCGTAGAGCAGAGCACACGTTCGCGAGTCGTACTTATGCCGATCTTTGAAAGATTTCACTTCCTAGATGAAAAATCAACCAAGTTCGAGTTCGAGTTCGATGAACATAAGGCATATAATTTGTCATAGTATCGTTGACGCGGCATACATGTGGTGTTACAACAAACCCCAAGCTAAAAACACAAAGGACATAGTAAAACAACAAAGCGTAAATTTCGTCAAGTTTCGTGAATGAGTGATGCGGGAGGTGATGAAGGAGAAAAGAACACGGCTCTACCGAGATAAAGATAGGATAAGAAAAAGGGGTTATGTATGAATGAATAAGATAGAATGCGTGTTAGTATGTCACAATGTGCGTGATGAGATGAAGTGCTTGGTTGATGATGGGGATGGGGATGCAATGCAGAATGTGAATGATGAGACGATGTGTATGCAGGATAACAGTGGATGATGAAAGGGAACACAAAGATATGAAATGTCCGCAACTTATGAGGGAGATGAAGGGAGAACAGCAGCCAACAACTTCCCAGGCGAGAACCAATCACGGAAAGGAGACCGCAACCTCCTTCGCCTGCGCACCTCCAAGTTCTCCATCGTACGACCCCTGCCTTGCACAGGTGCACAAGCAGAGACAGACGTGCTCAAGGTCCAGTGGGTGGAGAACTGTCCGTGGACTTGCGTGGGTTGAGTTTGCGTAGAAGGTGTCGAGGATGCAGGAGTAGGCGGGGGAGGCTTTGTACCGTTTCCAGTAGTCGCCTGTGTAGCGGCGGGTGATCCTTCTCGGCTCCGCCGAAACCCACCGAGGCGCATCGAGCTAAGACTCATGAGGAAACCAGAAGCAGCACTCCGAAGAGGACTCGTGCTGCGTTCGGCTCGGCCAGCCATTGCCATGGCATGAGTAGAGCTAGACGTAGCCGCGGTCGAAGGACCTCCTGCTCGGGTCTTCCTCTCGCTGAGATGTGTTCTTCTCGGTCGCCTGGACCGAGAACGGGAATATGCTCTAGTAAAGGGGGACACGTTGGAAACAGCAGGTGATGGAGGGGGACGGATCGGGAGAGGGGCAGGCGACGTCGGAGACGTCAACTTGAGGTTGAACTCGAGGTCAAGGTCAGATGTGGAGAAACCAGTCCAGCTGTCGTCTACTGGGGCGTTGTCGGCAGGCGTGGTCGTGTTCGTAGGAGCCGCGGAAGGGTAGGCCGAGAAGGAGAAAGCAGGAGCAGTGTAGGGAGAAACCTCTTCGGTAGTGCCTGTGGTGGGCTCGTTCGTAAGCTGCAGGTAGTTATACGTGGCTTGGCGACGAGCCTCTGCTTCTAGATAGGCACCCGACCCTTCTTTTGCCGTGGGTGCAGGAATGGGAATTGGTTGAGTCGATTCGGCTGCGGGTTGCGACGACGGCAAAGGCAAGAAACCCAATCCGAGTGTGGGCGATTCGGGCCTCGCGGGGGGAACAGCAGTAGTTGTCGTGGTCGGAGTCGGAATGGTCGGAATGATGGACATCCTGTTAGGGTTCGTCGACGCTGGCGTGGTCGCGACGACGGACATCCTATTGTGAGTCTCAATGATGGACATCCTGTTGTCCTCTCCGTTCGCCGCCTGAGTATAAACCGTCGTGGCAGTGGTCGTGGAGAGTACAGACATCCTGTTCTCCTGGGCGGCGCTGTCCTGAGCCTCGTGAGCAGTAGCGTACGAATAGTCGTACTCAGAGGTCGTGTACGTAAACTCCATTCCGACCTCGCCGCCGAAGCTCCGAGTGATAGCCATCCTGACGTCCTCGTCATCCTCCTCCTCCTCTTCCTCCTCGCTACTCGATGGCGACGAGTCGTAGAAGGAATCACCGTAGCCGATGTCCCGAGGGGGGATTGGCAGAGGGCGCTGGTCAATGGGGGACTTGGCAGAAAGTGGGACGGGAATCGGAATGAGCTCGTCGTTACTACCCATCCAGTAACCGACGTTGTTGTCCACGTCAAGCGCAGTCCTCATCTCCTCCTCGATTTCGTCAGCAATAGGATCGTGCTCCATGAGCATAGCAGCACTATCGTAGGGCGAACGGCCGACACGTGCAAATGGTGAGGCACCATGAGTAGCAAAAGGGGAGACGCCGGAACGGAGCGTGAAGGGAGAGCGGGAGACAAGGGTTGTACGTGAGGCAGGCGTCAGCTCTTGAGTCTGTTGACCGTACCCGCCAGGGCCAAGGTTCGTGTTGAGACGAAGTCTTACTCTGCCTTGACCGACAGCGGAAGTCGCAGGAGGAGTAACAGGAGGCTCAGGAGTGCCAAGACCACTCGAATACTCGCTGCCATCTGAGGACAAATGACGAGAGGAGCGGGAGATGGTGAAACGCAACGAGGTGGGTGTATGCAAGCCGGGGGTGATGGGAGTAGGCGTCCACGACACCGACGACTGAAACTGGGGCTGATGAGGAGCGAACACCATCTCCGAATCGTCACCAGAAGAACTGCTCCAGCGAGAGTCCGCGGTTGAGTTCTTCCATGCGGCGGGGTCCTCTCGAGGCTCGGTTTGCCAAGACTCCAACTTCGAGGGATCGAACTCCTCGACGTGCTCCTGCTCTTCCCTCGGCTCGACGTGATCGCGAGGTGGTTCCATGAAACCTTCCTGCTCATCCTCCTCGTCCGACTCCTCCGCAGCGGGACCGTCCGCAACCTCCCATCCGCAGCGAGCCATACCACCCTCGAAGACAACGTCAGGGCTATAGAACTCTCGGATAGCGAGAATCTTCTTCTTCAACGCAGCGAATCCTCCAGGAAGTCGCTTACTCGGGCTGAGGCTGAGCAGACCACCGGGACGGTCAAGTCCAGAAGTAGAACCGACCAGAACCTCGTTAACTTCCTGGGAGATCGGAAGCACAGACATGAGGAAGTGATGGGGATCCCGGCAATATGCCTGGAAAGTGGGGTCGGTAGGTGATGCGGACTTCCATGGGTTACGACCGGTGATGAGGTTGAGAAGAATGATTCCGAGGGAGAAGAGGTCGGAGTGAGCCGGTGAGTAGCCGGTGGCACCGTGCGACGTTGGCGTCGAGGGACCGTGGCATTCTACACTCGGAAATTCGTCAGACACTCAGTGAAATTGCCCTAATCAGAAGAACAACGAACCTGGCGACATGTGGTACACGCTTCCTGTCCTGAATTCCTTACTCCAGATATCCCGAGTAGCCAGACCGAAATCGGTCAGAGCCACCCGCATAGAGTGCTTCCTACGAGGATGCAAGGTTTCGTCCACCTCCCAACAAAGGATGTTCTCGGGCTTCAAGTCCCGATGGTAAACACCTCGCTCGTGACACCTCTCGACAGCATCGATGAGCTGCAAGAACACGTTACGAATTCGATCACCGTATCCAAGGAACGCACGCTTGTGAAGGATCTGAGTGAAAAGATCCCCACCAGGGGCGAAATCCATGATGATGTACGTGTGTTGCGTGTAAGGGTCGACGACCGAATCGTGAAGGGTGATAATGTTAGGATGAGGCGGCGAACATGCGAGCTTGTGCAGGTAGGTTTCGTGCTGATGGGGGTCACGAGCACGATTCCTCGAAAGCGAAGACGATGAATGACGCTTTGCGGGGAGGCACTTGACGGCATACGATGGAGGGGGAGTGGACGACGAAGCGGGATAGTTCGTCGGAATGGCACGATACACGATACCGTATCCTCCGTAGCCAAGGATCTCAACGAGCTGAAGGGAGCCGTTGTGGATAAAGGTGCCCACCGGTGGCGGGGACGGCGAAGAGGCAGCTGATGGCGACGTAAAGGCAACCATGGTGAATGTGGGGAGTGGCGACGACGAGTGGGGGGTGCTTGCAGAGAGGAGATACAGAGGTCGTCAAGACTCAATGAGAAGATACAAGCACCGGCGTGTGGACTCTGAACTGGCAGAGTCAGACTCGTGTCGCAGATCGTAGAGGGATGTGGTGATCACCCTTGGGATGAAAGTAAACAAAGTACGAAATCGAGAGGGCAAGGGTATTATATCGCCCCCAGGGTCTCTAGAAGGGAACGGAATCGTAAGAAGAGAACGTGATGGAGGGCCCGAGTAAGCGTGTTCACCATGAGGCACCGGCGAGGCGAGAAAAACGCTCTGATCTTCGAGGCTTGAATTGACTTCGGTTGGCGGGGTGAATGGAGATTTGGATGCGATAGATACGATACACACGTATTCCTGCAGAAGGAGGCGGTTCAAAGAAAGGGGAATCAGAACGAGCTTAGGAGGACGCTCCCGGTCTATTTGAAGCCTTGCAGCCACCCTGAGTCAGTAGTTTGTCAGGCACGCAATCGCGAACCCAATAACGAACACGGAAGAGGTCAAGCAGTAATATACATTATCTTTACCCCGAGATATGACTGTCCCCCATAGAACAAAGACAAGCTCTTTGAGTTAGGGACTCTTGGATGGAATGGTCCAGACAAAACATAGAGGAAAGCGGCACAAGCGCGCAATGTAATCAAATGCCATCAATTGAGGAATCGTAGATCCAGATTTACTCACACCCCGATTTCGTGATCCGGACGAGCTCGTTGCTTATTTTTCCGTCCCGCAGTCCCCCCAGTCGTACTAATGATTGGGCTGGGCCAATTGAGCTTGGATCGACTCGTCAGGCATCGACGTCGTATGAGACGAGTCCAACTGGGGGGCAGTTTCAGGGGCACGGGGAGGGAGTCTGCTCCGTATGAAAGTCAGTGCTGAGAAACAGGGTAGAGACCAGAGATTCGGGAACGCACCAACATGAGTTAATTTCATTAAACGATTCAGCGAGGGAATCGCCGTGGAACCGCTGTAGAGTAAGCAGGAGGAAGTCCGGAAGGGTATTGAAATGCTCGCTTAACGGCGTACGACGAAATGTTATCCGCCAATATGGAATGGACGATGGGCGCAGATGTCCCGGGGGGAGGGGGGCTGGGAGAGGGACTGTGCATCGGCCCGACTACAGTGCATCATCAGCCACGACGTGGAGGTTATCGTGCTGAACACGTATGCGGCTTCAGCAAGCAGTACGCTAGTACATAAAGATAGGGCATGTAGCTAATAGCAACTCTATGTAAGTGGTCAACGTTGTAGCAAATGACGGATCGATTAGTTACTCACATACTAACTAACTAGCCCTTGCGCTCGAAGGAAATGTTAAATCAACTTCGAGCTCACTTGAGGCATAGCTTCCCGCGATATTTCACCCGCGAATGCGATATGACTAAAAAGCGCACCATACTCGTGGCGGGCTGTGTGCTTATCGTATCCATGGCCAGGCGAGTTCGGGGGACTTGCGGAGAGCACGAGAAATCACGGACATTGCATCGCTTCGCAAAATCCCGTGGCCATACTGTATTCTATCGAAACCTTGACCCAACCCCAGCTTTTACTGGATGGTACATACCGCAGGAAAGTTGAGTCGGTGCGTATTTTGTTGCCTGCGATAACAATTGTCAGTTGATACACAACGGCATCCAGTCCTTGGAGCACCATCGTACGCGATGCAGCTCGCCCCCTTTACAGTCACGAAATTTGTGTCTGCGAGACGACTAGGGTCGATATGCCAGCGTAGCTCGTAGGGTAATCGTTCAGCAGGTGAGTCCAAGTTTGCCAGGAGTATGAGCAGGCGAATTCCGAGGATGAGAGCTGTCCAGTACCCTCCAACGTGTCAGAATATGCTTGACATTGGTCGCCACACGTTGTACAGCGTGCACGCACAAAGCTCGTGCGACGTGCAAGCGATAGTTGCGAGGAAGAGGAGCCGCGAAGGAGTTGAAGCGAAACGCGAAAATCAACCTCAGACCGCGATCACGTGACAATTTCCCAGGAGGTCCGCCTCGACCCTCGAAGAAGACCTCTTCCGTCCGGCACCCCCTTGCGGTATAACGTAACTAGAGAATGATCATAATTCTTGCAGCTCCTGGTTCAATAGTCTCCCAAAAGGTATACTTTGCAGTAAGTTGCCATGTTCAATTTTTTTTTCGAATACTGACATCGGATGTTCTTATTTCATTCACCTCAGTATGTCTAACCCAGATTGACTTGTCGAATAACAGCCTGCTTTTATTAGTATTATAGGCTGTTCTGATGCGGCCAATGGTCTACCGGCTCAGAGGAATATTCTTAAGGGACCATACAGTACAATCATTATCATGCCTGCGCTCCAGGCTCTCTCAAGGATCTTACCCGTCCCGATGATGCTCGACCCCCCACATTCTATGACGACCTCTTGACGGGTTTTGAACACAGGCACGTAATTGTTGACGAAGGCCCTTATCTTAAGTTCGCTGATCACTGTTAAACGTAGGATCTTCCTATTGCGGTGCGTATAAGCTCGAACTTATCATTCCATTCGGCTCAATATCGGTTGCAGAAGTGACGTTGGGATTGACCACCCGTATACCGACTCGAATCCGACATTGAACATCGTGGTATCATGTTATTATGACATAGGGTTGGTATCGGTATTGCGCCTTCGACTCTGGATGCAGCATGGCTTTGGGTTGCGGTCAGCGTTGTCCCCGCGTGCCTCATTGTCAATTATACTCCAAGCTTATAACAATTATCTTGTGCAATGGCGAGTGTTTGGTGAATAACAGTGCCTGGTTGAACCTGAATTATTCTTGTTTATTCGACGAATTTGCTTGTGCGCTTTGATTTCGCGTCCACACGGCTTACCCGGTGATAAAGTCGTCTACTATGAATTGGTATTGGAGGTAGGTCGTATATTCTCTGTACTGCTTCTAATCCGATCTACACCCTATCTTCAAAAGATGCAGCCAGATAACGTGCGACGGCATGCCAGACCGAATCCCGCTCAATACTCTTCACAAAACGTGTTGGCGTTTCCTCGGTACTAACAGTAGTACTTTCTTCTCTGTATCTCAAACCATTCAATGGGGGCTATCGTACAACATTACTTAACGAACCATCTCTGTCCCTTCGGCGGTTGTATGAGACTCTAGAGTATGTCCGTGACCTTTGTATTGGTCAATTCCAGACGAGGGTCTTTCTCGTGCCCCACGGTACGTCTTCATGGAAGTTCTAAGACTGCTTACTGCTTATCATCAGCATCTATTCCTCCTCTGCGCCGCTCAGTCATGATTCTATCGACAGTTCGCCGGTCAATATGTAGCCACCCGCATTCTGAGGAGCTGCTTGTAGTTTGAATGATATCCCCATAGAGTCATGCTCCTGAAGCTCCAAGGTTCAGTCGTCACTCTCGAACTCATATCACCCTTAGTATCGGTGGCCACTGCAATACTGGAACAATACTCAAGTTTAATGAAAAATCGTGATTCCACTTTAGCTCAATGTAAGCTCTAATCAGAACCACTCGAATTCGTTTCAGAACCATGGTATGGCAAGTCGAAGTTGCCAAGTCGCAAATCCCGTGTCGTTGGGTCCGAGGGGTATTTATAAAAGGAATGGCGCGCCATGCTTTGCATGCAAATGCATGGGCCTTCATTTCGGTACGAAAATACAGGTCTGCTGATTACTGCCTCTAGGACGATGAAGACCTATCCCGTGTAACTTCAACTAAGACATTGTGACCCTGATCTGCGACCCGATTATCTGAACAGCTGACCGCAGTAATCTGTGCGCGGGGACCTCTTGTGAAGATGAAAGAGTAAAAAGCTGCGATACGTTATTCAATCACTGTTCAGTTTTTCTGGTCAGAAAGTGAAGATGATCAGTCCCGGCTAAGGATTAGCATCCATAGCCTTGTCACGACCAGAGGAGTGTATCATCCGCCCCTTGATATATGAGCATCGTATAGGTAATTGCGGGCCCTTGCTCACGTCAGTGCCTTATGAGACTGTAAGGATGGCGGTAAACAGAATGAGTTGTCCTCGTGCAAGCAGACATGCCCATGACGCACAACCCGAAGTTACGCACTCCGCAATAGAGCGCCCCCATTTCAACGCTTATACACATGTTTGTTAATCACTACAAGTGGATAAGTTGTATTGGCACTCGTTAGTGACGAGCCTGAGCGAGAACCGGCGGCGACGTCTGGCGACGTGAAACTAGAATCCTGAGTCGCTTAGCGGCGGATGGTCGTTCTACTTTACCTTATTTGGAACGACACCTTTCAGGCGCCGGAGCTGGGCGTTTCGTGTGCTCTTCGTTAACTTTCGAGTTCACGGCTTCATTCAAGTCTTCTTCGTCACTACCTCTATATTCCCTGGGCCGAGGACAGTCGTTGTCGAGGAGGGGAGGGGTCATCTTAGAAAATGGCCTATATAGCCAAAAACGCCTTCACGAACACCCTGCGACTCTCGCGGGGTGCACCGTCAACCTCTCGCCTCATTCGACCCATCGCCGCTGTCCGACAATACTCGACCGAAGTTTCAGAACCGGTCGACTGGGAGAACTATGAATTCGAAGGAGCATTCCCCAATCTCATGACCCCCGACCCACTCATGGACTTGCACCAATCCGAGGTCTTTCCACCTACGAAGAAATCCCCTCACCAGTCACAGGTCATCGTCCGAAATGACCCTTCCATGTTCCTCGAGTATCAAAACATTCTCAAGGAGAAGTACGGGATGACGGAGAAGGAACTGGATGCCCAACGCAAGCTGGGTCAGGACCTCGATGACCCTATGAGCTTGCTTCCTATCCCCATCAAGGACATGCGACAGATGCACCAGTATACCATGGTTGCTCGTCGGGTCGTAAAACAGACCGGGAAGGGTAAAATTGCTCGGATGGCGTACCTCATTGTTGTCGGAAACGGTGACGGTCTGGTGGGATACGGAGAGGCGAAGCACGAGGAAGCTGCGGTTGCCGTGCGCAGGGCTCGATACCAGGCCTTCAGGAATATGGATCACGTGGAGAGGTTCGAGGGAAGGACGGTGTGGACGGAGATGGAGGATAAAATGGGTTCGACGAAAATCATTCTCCGCCCTCGGCCTGTGGGTTTCGGATTACGTTGTAACCCGAACATGCACCCCATCTTCCGTGCGGTTGGTATTAAAGATATCAGCGCAAAGGTTTGGGGAAGCAGAAACCCTATGGTCGTCATGAAACTTCTTTTCAGGATGCTTCATGCCGGGAATGCGCCGTTGGGTATGGGTGATGGTGTCGGAGGAAGCGGACAGAAATTGGCGAAGGGAAGTGGTATGCGCGGGAAGGACGATCTTCAACGAGAGCGGGGCAGGAAGTTCATAGAGTCCTGGACATAGTCAAGCTTGGGTCTATGGTGAACGTATACTGCGTATTTTTGTTTAATTGCTTCATAATTCAATGCTTTGGCTCTGACCACCTTAGCCTTCGCGTTGCCTGTCCGCGGAGCCCGTGCTAGTTGCCTTCACTGTGCAGTCTGACTTATTCGTCCCTCGTTCCTTGAGGCTCTATCAGGAGGACGTACGCCACAAGTCACCAATGAGAATAAGTAAGTGGGATTGCTATCCAACTCTCGCTTTTACTGATGCCGGCATCAGTTGCATCCATTTACCTATTTGCCCCTGCATTGCGTCGATGGGCCTGTGTGTAAGTGGGGCAGTTTAAGTATGCCTACGTCAAACTCGCGGCGGCCGACCGTTAATGATCGTCTTGAATGCTCCGCGCATCTTCTGCCAAGGCGCAGCATTTGAATTCAATCCCAGGTGACATGATTCTTGAAACATCCGACTAAACGTACTCTAACATCGCGTTCGTCGAATGTGCTGTCGTCGTGCTGATGTGGTTAAAGATATATTATCGCTCTTTGCACTCGTAGAATCAGCGGTAAGGCGGTACTTATCGCCGCACGGCAACCATTCAGTATGCCTACAAGCAGCGTACAACGTGCGTCGCTGAATTCAGGTATGTTCTCGCTGCCTTAGTGATGATATCATGGACCTCGCAGACAGCCTACTTACACTTATTTGTTTTCTCATACTTTCGTGTGTATCGCAGCGCATCATCCATCTCAGCCAATCAGCAACGATCCCTCACTGGCGTCATGTATACACAATCTCTCAATTGCAAGATTCCCACTGTTTTATTCTCGTCCGGCATACCCCATCATCAACCAGCTGTCAACAAACTTTGATGCCCACGACTTCTCCACTGGGTTCTCTCGGCCGCCTTGCATGAAATTTGATCAGGAAGAATAGCCCAATCCTCCCCTTGCGTCGCACCTGGTACACGGCGGAGTTGCTTGCGGGCCTATAGAAGAGAAGAGGCGTTAGAGACAATGTGATATTTACCCACACAGTGTCTTCTGACTTTTTGCCTACGACAGATGCACTGCGAGCATCTACAGCGGAATGAACCAGGAGTACGGTAATGCCGCTCCTCGCCAATGTACTAATAAGAAGCGAAATCTACGTCGGTATGAACTTGAGAGTTCGTCTTCAAAGCCTTTCCTCGAGGGTACCTGGCCCTGTACAATCCTCACTTGCTAGCGCCTCTTCATCCCTCCGGTGAACACATACGTTTTGCTCAACATGGTAGATTGGACTTCGCCTGCGGAGATTGCGAAAGAGCAACGTAAGTGCCCTCAACCTCCCTTCGTCCTGCCTGGCTAATGTGTGCATCACAACTTCCAGGGGCGTTTGTGACAATGGTTCACGTCTTCAGCGGTTTATACATGTGAGTTTGACCACCTTCTCTCCGACATTAGTCGGCTTAGTGATGCACTTCTGACTTACTTACATAGGTGGGAGTTTCTGACCCATCTGGACTTCGAATGGTCCTTCATAACCGGCAAACGACAGTTTCACTGGCCAATGGTCAGTATCAATATTTCTCGTAACAGCTATCTCTTTTCTGAGACTCGATTTTCTTACAGATTTTCTACTTTCTTGGTCGATATTCGCAATTATGCAGTCTTGTTGGCCTGTACGTACATGATGTCCTCTGTGAACGATGATCGCTCATTCTAGACTGATGTGTATTCTTCCGGTGATCTTCAGGTTAACCCTTGTGAACAATACGAAGTGAGTATCAACCCTTTACGATCTATTTCGTATTGATAGTTGATCTAACTTATGTGTGTAGTCCGCATGTTAACTGCGGCGCGTTGTTCACATTTTCTCAGGTTAGTTTGCGAGATTTCCGAGGAGTTCGTAGACCGACAGCACTGACTGTTCTCTTAGTTGATGGGTCAAGCTGCTATAGGCTCTGCGAGTCTTAACCTGGCCATCCGAGCGTAAATCCCTGCTGCTATCGACCGGAGGAAAATATCATCTGACGAGAATCACACAGGATGGTGCTTTGGTACTGGAAACGGTACATCGTCATTCCACTCGTAATCCTTATTCTCGGACATTGGGCTTTACTCATGCAAGGTCCGTTGTTCTCGTCAAGCCTTCCGATTTGAACACTGGACATTCTCTTTGTAGGCGTTCAGATAAAGGGCGTATTCGACTTACAAGCCAACGCCTGTGTCCAATTCAGTTCTGGCGATTGGACGCTCCCAGCGACCTTTATCTACTCCATGTGCTTGGACTTCACCGTCTTTTGCCTGTCGATGTACCAACTAGTCATTGTCCAAGGCCGGCGGACGCATCTCTTGAACTTGCTGTTCACCGATGGCCTGATTTACTTTGGATGCGCGTATGTATCCCTTCTTCTCTGTCTCTGAGGTGATTCGGCGGGTCTGACTAGAATTGCGTATCAGGTTCCTTACGAATGTCCCTGCTGTGGTCTTCATGCTTTTGAAGTTGAACAGCGAAACGCCGGTTCTCAGTGGTTTCCCTGTAACAGTCGTTTCGACGGTATGCATTTGTTGAACACCACTCTATAATCTGGAATCTCACAATCGAGAATTCTAGGTCATTGCTTGTCGCGCTGTCCGTCGGTTGGCAAAATTCCAGACAGGAGGCGCTCAAGTGTCAGTTATCTCATTCCTCGTGCATTCTGACTTTACCTCTGCATTGGCCTGACATATACCCTGACTACGATGCTATAGGTCTGTTGGTATACCCGGCACTGCGAATTTGTCGATAAGCACCCTGTCCAGTCCGACACGGTCGCGAGGGCGTCGAGGTTTCTCCTTCCGCGCGTCCAAGCAGGTGACGCCGCCAGAAACCCTTAACATACAGGTAGCATTCGACGCCTTCCTGATGCAAATGAATAACGAGACTGATGATACCAATAGATGACCAGCGTGAGGAGCCAACATACAACCCCGGCAGTAGATTTGGAACGTCAAGAGCCGGAACGCAAGATATGGTTCGAAGAGCCAGACAACTCTTTCGACTTGTCCCATGCCAAATAGATGGGGACCATGGCGATGCTGCTGTTGTCATTTATCACGGTTGCCAGTGTTACTTCGTTGAGATTCGAGTCTGGCATTTGGTCTCGAAACCTCATTGACAACCAAGTACTCTTTCGAATTCTCGGATATATATAGAGTTGTAACAATATAATGGACAAATGAACCATCATGAGTGGGCACACAAAGTATCGTACTCGATTTAGAAGTAGTATAGGGCTCTCAACCATCAATAATCATCGCAATTATGAAAAGATCCTACTGCCTCTTCCTCGTCTTTTTCGGAGTGGGGTTGATCGACGCTCGGCTCCGTCTCTTCACAGGGGACGCAGGAACTTCTCCCTCTGAGTCAGATCCAGCCCTACTTCCCACCGTCGACAACCTCGTCGACCGTCTCGTAGCTCTCGGTTTCTCATCATCCGCGGCCTTAGTAGTAGATGCACGAGATTTTCGCGGTTGACGACGGGTACCCGTAGATGTTGAGGCTGGCAACGGGGCAATCACATCATCCTCCTCCGTTCTTTTATTTCCCTTACTCTGAGGCTCACCATCCTCTTCTTCGTCGTCATCGTCATCGTCGTCATCATCCATCAACGCGCCTGGTAGTTTGCGAGGCGTTTTCTCAATTCGAGCTGATTTGCGTTTGGCTGGAGTGGCTGTGGTCCCTCTCGTACGAGTTTGGGGGGCCTCGGATGTGGGAGGAGATGCAGTTCGTTTACCACGGGATTGACGAGGCTTCGCTGTAGGAATAGTGATCTCAGGTTTGGGTAACCGAGATGATTGCCTTGTAGAAGTGCGAGCCGGGGTGGGAGAAATGGGCGAGTCGGGCTCGGGTTCGTCATCTGGGAAGAACGCCCCTGGAGGCATCATTCTCTCTGTCTCTGTGCGAGCTAGGCGTCGTTTTCCACTAATATTGGGGGGCGCATTCGAAGAGAAGAGAGAGTATGTAAGCTCCGATGCGGGCTCATCTGCGTTGACGTCTCCATTGCCAGCAGTTGTTCCATTATGCTTCTTCCTGTCTTCTTCGATCGCGACTTCCGGTGCTACATCAGAAGTAGCGTTCTTCTTTACTTCTGCTGGCTCTTCTTGACGGTCCTCATCCATAGCGACGTCCTCCTCATCTTCCATTCCTTCGTCTTCATCCTGGAGAATATCACGCACGTCAGATGCAGACGCGCTAGACAAGTCTGCAATTCCAGCACGTCCACCGACAGACGCACTCAACCGATTAGATCGTGCAGATGCGATCCCATCTTGAGCAAGAGGACGTTTCGCTCCCGCAGATACAGGAGGGTCGTAGAACGCGTTCCGGGTCATGTTGGCACTACCAACCTGATCGAATAGCGAAGCCATAGCTTTGACTTTACCGGAAGTGGGAGTGGTCGAAACGGCGTTGGCATTTGGTACCGCGGAGGAGATAGGATTGCGTGTAGAAGATACGGTCGACGGATGCGCACGGTTGGATGGGAAGGGCCTGCCTGCCGATATAGATAATATTGGCTCAGGCTCAGATGGTTCTGGAGGAGGTGGACCGCCGAAGCGTGGTGCACCTGACCGTTGAGGGATTGGCAATACTGCAGGATTCGTGAAAGCGTCAGACGCTCTGCCCTTTGCCCTTGTTGAAGGACCTGCGCTCGCACTCTCCGCAGGAGGTGGTCGAACGTACTCCCAACTCATACTCAAGTCAGGAGTATTGTTATACCATCCATTGGCAGATGAAGATGAGGCAGCAACGGGGGCATTTGTTGGTGCGGGTGGTGGAGGCATCTCCCTTCCGTAGCCTGAATCCTCTAATTCCTGCTCGAGGAGCATACGTTCGACCGCGGGCATAACAGTCAAGATTTCGTCCATCAATTTACGGCGGTCTTGCGCAGCTTGGCGAATGAATGATTCACCCATTGCGCTCTTGACGGAGAACTGGCGGTCTAGCTTGATTGCAGCTGCATATTGCCCGCTCTCGATCAAGCGGGTGCAAACGAGGTTCTGGAGTGCTGGGATAGAGTGAGAGGGAAAATCTGCTGGTGGATGTAGAGCATAGTCGTGCAAAAGATTCTGCTCGAACTGGGATAGTGGGTATGCAAGCAACTGAGTAAGAGGCTTGGGTTTCGGCTTCGCTGTGCATAACAATCGTTTGGTAAAGGAAGTACATGTCATGCTTGAAATGACTCACGCGAGAAGCACCAATGAAATATGATACGGAGTAGTCTCTTACGCGTGTCGCTGGTTTCCGGAAAGGTACCTTGATATTGCCAAGCCTCCAGTAGGCTGGAATCAAGCAATGCAACGGTGTATGCGTTCAGATCTGCTGGTCCAAGAAGAAGAGGTTTTGCAGTCTGGATATACTTGCGTATCAACGGATATGGAGAGTCAGTGAGAGCGATAGCCTCGAGTATTTTGCTCGCGTTGTCGCGATTCAGACGGGCGTCTGTCAGTAGGGAAATGGCTCTCTACAGGAAATAATGTGAATAGCTGAGACCGCAGGTGTAGCAAACGACTCGACATACTGGTATTTCGACTCCGGTGTCAAGGAACCAATACGCATCGGAAAGGGCAGCAAACTGCGGTTGAATACACTTCTGATGCATGAATGCTACCTCTCTACCATCCTGGTGCCATTTGAGAAGGTAGCAAATAATGGAGTCCCTCTTCATTGTATCGTATTGTGACGTTTCAATAGCCAAAAGGAGAGTGTTGAGTGAGGGGACGTCGTGTGGAGGATAGAGACCCTGAGGATGCCGAATACCACCAGATCGAAGCACAATGTCGAAAAGCAGGACGTCGGACATCAGGGCTCTCCGGTTCTCAATCTCTTGTGGTCTGGGGGATCTGAAAGGAAACTTTTCGGGTGATGTGTCGAAAAGCGAGAGCGCTGCCGCACTGTCCTGGTCCATTGACTCCTACACCACTCGTTAGGGCACTAGTCGAGTCTAAAAACCAACACGCGACGCACCACGATCCCTTCAGGCTCCATGTCCGCTATATTCCCGTCTGAGTCTGGTCTTGAACTTGTTCGGCAACTTGCACCCCTCCTCGCGAATGCTGGTGGTTCGACTAGAACGGAAAGCAAATGAAACAGCGTGCAGCCGCCACACAACAAGTCTAACCGACGCGTCTAGCACGTGATCTCCGTGATCGAGCCAACAGGAAAAGAACGCCAAGGTTCAGGCCTCAGGCTCAGCGAAAGTCGTCAAGAAAGAATCGCTATACATGCGTGTACATATGCGGATCCCTCTGAGTTGACGAAGCTACAGTAACTACCAGGTATACAACATAGAACTTGAAGTTGTCGCGAATCCGACTAAAGATCGACTTGAACTGAACCGAATCCAGCATTACGTCATTTAACGGGTTCGGAATATCCTTCTAAGTCGTGAGACACTCGTTGCCAGTGGTCCGCTTCATCTTAGGCTCTCTTCCATTTGTCTCCCATCGTTAAAAGTCAGGTTTTGCAGTCTACTGTGTAACATGAAGATCAAGAGATGAATAAATGAGTAGATGAAACCCTGCTCAAGGCAAGGTGACTTGATTGCTTACTGCGTGTTTCTACCGTGTGCTCCGAGGACGTATCGGCGAGCCTGAGGTAAGTAAGCTACACACACCCAGGAGTTACTCTTGACTCGCCTGGTCAACTCACTGTTTTGTGCTTGTCACAAGGTCCAGGAACGAACAGCATATCTGAAGGTAGGTTATCTCGCGCAAGCTACGCCTGGGGTAAGAGGCACTTCACCTACTTCACCTTGAGTTGACCGTATCTGCATACGTGGGCTTTCGCCCTCCCCTCTTCCTCTGCTGTCGGAATTGACCTGAAAGATAGATTTACACGCCAACTGGGGCAATATGTATCAAGCCGGTACCTGTAGGCGAGACAGTGGCGTGCATTATGCCCACGGAAGCCTTCAGGGAATAGTAACATGCTCATGCGATATGCTACGAAGAGCGAAAAGGGAAGCAGGACCGCCTCTAGGGGTAGCAAGGCGCCGCTGCTCGTGCCATTCACGTATGTCTGATGCGGTATGGACCTTCACCAATTCATGTTGTATCAGTCGATCCCCTTAGACAACGGAGTGCTTTTTCAATGACATCCCCCAATAGCCACTCCCTTCCCCGTCGATGTGTCGGTCTTATGTAGTCCACCTGAACGCGGTCGGCATTGACATAAGGCAAGCCATCTGAATGGTAGTCACTGTTTGTGGCATCAAGGCCGAATCGAGCTTCGTGTTTGCCTATTTGACCCGCTTCGGAAACACGATCGTGCAATCACCACCTCCTTACTCCGACGGTACGGAAATGTCGCTTTTCAACTACCTGCTCTGACAATTGACTTGCAGAAATCTTGGATCCTGTGGAGATATCGCGTGATATCTTCAGAACGACAAAACTCCAACGTCTTGTGGTACTGCCAGGGCCACACCCATGGTTTGGAAATCAAGAGTTCAAGTACTCTTACTCCAGGTTACACAGTCAGTGTAAGATTTCCTTTAGTATGTCCTCCGTTCGTTCCGTGTATGGTTAGATGCAACTCAAGCTTCTAGCAGAAGTTGTAGTATGCAGGTGAGTATATTGCGTTCAACGGCGGAGAAGCGTGTAGTGAAGCATAGCGCGGGTCGGTCCCGAAAGTTTCTCCTGCCGAGCTGAAGTGAGAAAAGCTGCGCGAGCCTTGAACACTTACAACGACATCCGCCCCTGCTCGGTCCCGAGGCATGACACTCTGAAAGTGCGAGAATTTCCAACTTTAAATACGCGACGAACGCTCCTCGACTTTGATAGCTGATTGGAGTTTCCATCTCAATTAGCTACATATTCGAATGCAAACTTCCAGCAATGCCTAGTCAAGATGTGATAGGAAACCCCCGACACGCGAAGAGAAAGTTTCAAGGCTTGACAATTTTGTCCCTGGGAACAAAGGTAGAGCGATACATTGATTCAGTGGCGGAGTAAAGACAATCAGTACTATGTTGTAAGACCAAATCCGACGTACGTGGCACATCGTACCCGCATTGACACCACATCTCGACCTCTCCCAGGAAATGTCTTTACTAGACGTGCGTTCACCGCGCCCCTGTCGCCCATCATATGGTATTTGCTCGGGGTAGAGATGAAGAACGCTCGAAGGGCGACCACAGCTTATAAACCGGGTGTACGGAGTTGAAGTGGTTGTGTTCCCTCCTCCTCTCGAGAAGCCACTGGTTTCACTACTCCTGTTTGCAGCGTTTTGTCTGCCTGGACACTCAATAACTTGGCCTTGCATTTTATTCACGGCATCTCCCCCGTCCTAAACCCTCATCCTTTCATAAACGTTCCTTATTCTGCCCCTCATGCATCTCTCCACCTTCACTGGTATCTCCGTAACCCTCATCATCTCCTCCATTCTTCATTCCTGTCTCGCATCACCCCTGACGGACGTGAGAGCAGCCAGGGCTATTTCATCGATTGGCGGATTGGCGGGATCGCACGGTCGTAATGACACGTCCCTCCTTTCTCGCGATACCAGCAGCAATGGTATCTTTGCAGGCGGAAAGCTCGGCCTTGCGTGGCCTAATGGTGCTGATCCCGCTCTCAAGAACTTCGTTACGGGGAACACTGGAGCGTGAGTTATTCTCAATCTCATTCATTAACGTGGTTTGATTCCTGATGCAATGAGTATCACAGTCTGTACACTTGGAGTCCCGATTGTCCTAGCAATTCTCCTTTGCCATGTTATCGAATGCTCTGGGGTGACAATCAGATACAGCAATTCCAGAACGACGTCAAGGCTTCTCCAGGAAAGAACGATGTGATCCTTGGCTTCAACGAGTAAGTTTCAGAGGACCGCTACGATGGCCTTGTGATACTCACAGTGCTCCTTTAGACCGAATCAGGCTGGCCAGTCCAACATGGATCCTCAGCACGGATGTGCCCTCTGGAAGCAGTATATACAACCGAAGAAGGAACTGGGCTATACTCTCGTCTCTCCCGCGACGTCATCAGCGCCGAATGGCTTTACATGGGTACAGGAATTCATGAACTGTTGTACGGGTTGCACAGTAAGCGTAGATCGCTCAGATAATTTCTCTACAATATTGATGAAACTTCTCCAGATTGATGCAATTGCAGTACACTGGTACGACGTCAGCGCTGACGGATTCATCGCGTATCTCGAGAAGTGGCATAACGCTTTCAACAAACCAATCCTTGTTACCGAATATGCGGTCCAGGTTCGTTCTCCTCTCCTTTGAGCTTTCAATGGCCCCATCCGCTATCAGTGCTAATCTCTCCCCCCCTCATGCTAGAATTTCAACGGCGGCCCTCAAGCTACGATGGACGAGGTGGTTGCATTCCACAAGAAGGTCGGCCCGTACATGCTCAGTCAACCGTGGATTGCCAAGTTCTTCCCTTTCGGTTCGTACTTATACCGCACGTACTGCACCTTGGCATAAAATATCTGACATTCATTTCGTAGGTTTCATGCGTGAAATGCAAGGTGTCAACCCCGATAATCAGCTCATGGACTCCAACGGAAATCCCACCGAACTTGGCAGAATGATTATTAATAACGCTTACTAGCTTCGGTGTATCAACAGAATTCCTTTGTATTCACGACTCATGTGGTGATGTACCCGACTCGATGTAGAGGTAGAGGTTTGGCCGGGCCAGTATAGAAGGTTATAGGAATTTACGATCAATGTATATGGTTACATATCTGCGACCCATGTTATGGCTGTGAGCCGAGTCGACCCCGAGTCACCGACCCTTCTGGGACTGGCCCGGGAGAGAACTAAATATCCTTTGTAGAATGTGCATTCAATTGTAAGGCAAAATATTGAGTGCTTTGAGTATTAAATGTATGTCTCATACCTCCAGGTAGACTGGGAACCCCCTCTCAAGATCAGATCTGAAGAACTTATGCAGTACTACCGTAGAGTCTCCCCAACCGCTGTGTCACGTGGACATATTGGACAGACGTGACGCGTGGACGCGTTGTTTGTCTTTGTTAACTAAACGCCTAAACCAGTGTGACTCGCATTGAGCATTGAATATTGAGTGACTCGTGCAAGCTCGTGCAACGTGCCAAGGATGTCCTGGTCTGTCCTTTACTACAACGACATATCCTTTAGCAGCTTTCTGCTAGCTATCAAGAGCCTGGGCCTGGTACCTCGGGTATTTGCATCCCAGGTGCTCTAACATTGTGGTGCTCTGCGTTGCCTATCGAGACTGATAAGGCTAACGGTCAAAGCTGACACTGGTATGCCCTTCTTCATCTTCTCCAGTTTCTCCATGCTCATGTAGAGTATGTTGAATCCGGATACACATCAAGAGATCCGGCATAGCCCCGGAGCTCGTATCACTCTGCATGTAATCACATGCGTATCACTGATTGATAGATAACAGTGATATCT
>MU275383.1:0-14708 GCA_022160315.1 Panus rudis PR-1116 ss-1
AGATAAACATAGCCTCGTTTCAACCTGAAACCCATTTCCATATACGGCATATGTTCAACAACATATCTAGCAGTTGATTCGCTATGAGGACAAATACACTGACAAATGCATCGCGGTCCAAAAAGACAGAACTATATGCTACAGCAAAGATGTCTAGATAAATAGATACAACAGAGATGGTGCCATGAACGTCAGAAACCGACACCACGCGTACTATCGGATGCCTGTTTCATAATGATGAAGGTCTTCAGCACCACAGCGGCCTTTACACTCACCAGAGCAAGCAAGATCATGTACATCAAGGCCTAATCACTTCCGCTTCCCTCCACTTGCAGTCGCAGTCGCAGCCGCAGATCTCGGTGAGAACGGCGTACTTCCAGGATTCAATTCCGACTTCGTCGTATTCGACCCCGTTTGTCCGTGTGAAGACTGGCTAGATCGCCTTCCAACGCCTGCTCCCGTTGGAGGCTCGAAAGCCTGGGCACGCCCAGAAAGTCCCTGGCCAGCAACGCCTTGGTTCTTGTGCGAAGCGGCGTGCAACGATTGACTCGGGTTCAGGTGGATGACACCGGGACCCGCTGGTAGTGACAGTCGAGGGTTGTGCGAAGGCCGTTGAATAGGCTGAGGGGGCTGTTTCCCGTGATGTGCAGGGTGCGAGTGTCGTTTCCGAGGATGATGTGGTTGATGATTATGTTGACCGTGGTTACTGTTTCCCGAATAAGACTGGTTCTTTCCTCCATGACCATGCCCATGTGGGTGGTGGTGGAAATGGTTCGAACCATGCTGGCTCGACTGCGGATCGCTCGAGGGCGAATCTCGTGACCGACTCTGACTGCGACTCCTTTGGCTCGGGCTTGGGATCACCTCGCCAGGATCGTCAGGTCCAAGTTCGTCTTCATATCCGAACGGGTCGTTCTCCACTTTCGTGCGCTCTTCTTCCAGCTTCCGAAGTTTTTCCTCCAACTCTTGAATCACGCCTCCTTCACCCTCCAACTTTTCCTTCCTCGAGGTTAACCTGTCCATACGGTTTCCCAGGCCGGCAAGTTCAGCCTGTAATCCTTCCGTCCTCCTCTTCTCCTGAGCCTCTACTTCAGCTCGTTTCGCCTTCACGTGACGCGCCTGCTGAGTTACCCTCTCCCATTCTTTCTCCACTTCCATCCGCCGTTTCTCAAGTTCAGGAAGCATGCTCTCCACATCCTTGATCATAGCTCTGATTTCGTCTGTGGTCGCCACAGTTCTCCGCACTGCTTCTTGCAGCGCAAGCACTTTCTGACGGGCACGCGTTTCTTGTTGGGAGTGCTTGTCCGACGCCCGTTTCAGTGTGTCGATTTCTGAGCGAAGCGCTGCGTCTGCCTTCTGAGCTTCCCGCCTAGCAGTCTTTAATGAGGCGGTTAGGGTCGCATGCTCGTTATTCAGAAGATTGAGGGTATGAGTAAGTTGTACCCGGCGATCTTCTAGCGAGAATGAGGGAGTGGGTGTGACCGACTGAAGAGCAGGCGTCTGGGAGTTGGAAGATGTGGAAGGAGGAGTGCTGCTGGCGTAAGCATGATGCGAAGAGTTCAGCGATGAATTTGACCCTGAACGAGCTACTACTTCTGGGGAGGGTACGTCCACCATAGATGCATCCGGTTTGATATCAGAATCAACTCGTGCTGGGTCCGAGTCTATATATACATATGAGTGAATTTAGAGACTGATCCTGTCTTTTTCTCGGTGAAGAATTGCGACGCACCTGTTGTAATCTGTCCTCGAAGCGCCGCCTCACCAGGAACGACACCAAGTTCAATGTCATACTGCCTAGAGGGCATGAGACCGAAGAGAATAATAACGGCTTCATCAGCCTCGTCATCGATCTTCATCAGTACCCTTTGCCATGGAGTGCCGTTGACCTTTACGCTCAGGCCTTTCGACAATGCTTCTGAAATAATTTGTGAATGAGTCTCCACAGAAGGCCCATTCGCGAAGATATCCTCGCTTCGCTCAGTCTCGTTGTTGTCTGGTACAGCTGATATCGTCGGATCCAGCGTCGCGAGACTATGGGCGGAAAGGGGGGACGAGAGGATGAATGTGGCGGATACCGAAGTGATTTCTCGGACGGATAGGGATAGCGTAGGCCTCCATGGCCTGATTGAGTGCCACTGAGAGGAAACGTTGTTCATGCTCGTAAAAACAAGGACGTAGCAAAGCCCATCGACATCAGACGACAGCCGTACAAGTCGAAAAGAGATCAAGCCTTCGAGTTCAAGGTGGCTGCATGCGGCAAGGCTGGAAGGGATGCTCAGCGGCAAATTATTGCGACTCCGAGGACTCGGCAGTCAATACCATCCACGTGAGCAATCCTCCCGAACCGGAGACTTGTCACTTAAAAAAGCCTAAAGTAATGAGACTTGGAGGGGTTGTAGGGAGTTGTGTATTAAATGTGGAATGACCCTGACACTATTGACAGACACCATTGACACTGAATCCTTATGAGTATTAACTACGGTGCAATAAAAAAGGGGGCTTAAAGGCGAGGCTACCCTGTAGCCACCACCAAAAACATGCAGATTGACGAGAGTGGGATTCGAACCCACGCCCTTTCGGACCAGATACCGACGTATCCAAGTAAAGACACACCTTAGTCTGGCGCCTTAGACCACTCGGCCATCTCGCCGTGTAGATCCTTGGCTTTATAACACATCATATCGGGCGTGTACGCAACAGTAGTGGCATTTCGTGAACCCTGAAGGAATTAATAGCCTGAGTGCAAGTGACTAACGTTGAAACGTTGACTAGTTCACTAACACCGACGGACAGAAGAAGAATATAGCCTTGTGCTTGGTACGTGATGTACAGTAGGCTCCGAGTCGTCCCTCGGATGTCTGTCTGGTATACGGCTCAATCTGGCCTCAACGATGAACTTCAAGCTGGAGACTCGTCTGCCATCAGTCCTCAGGAGGTTTCAGGGCACTATGCGATAAGTCGTAGGTGCAAGCCTGCATGAATGGATATGACGTCGGCACGGTACTACTATACAGGCTCACCGGGTAGTACTGATATCTCATGCGACAGACTCGGGCTCTTGTGCAGCTTAGAGAGCCCAGAATTCACTCACCTTGGTATGTGATAAGTTCACCTCGTCGAGTGCGCACTTGTAGCTTACACCAATGGTAGAAGAAACTCATCCTTCCGGGGGCTAAGATGATGCGATCGATACATGTCCAACATCGCTGATGTCCATTTCTCATGCCACCTCAAAACTGAGAGGCGTGGAATGTATGCACTTCGGGGGGAATAAGTGTGCAAGCAGTCGTTCATACGTTGAGACCAACGTATGTGTGCAAGGATGGTGAACAAGATGTACTCATAATCTACTGACTTTCCGTCGCGTGGACTGTGATATCATCATTGCAGCAACAAAAAGTCCTGGTTCTACAGCTAGATTCATAATGATAGGCGGGTCATAGAAAACCTGGACAGTCAGGCTTTTGCGGAGTATGACGGCAAACAGATCCGCAACTGCTGCTGTAGCGTCGCAGCAATCATCGCAGTACCTTCGGCCTTGCTCCCGAGTCTCTACTGGCACTCTGAGATCTGTTGTCGACCTCCGACGGCTGTACTGGTTTCTTTGCACCCGCCTATCGATATGAAGTTATCTGTAAAGCCTGTTGTTTTCCATATCCATACGCGTCGTCGAGGTTTACCGGTTCTTACTTCTTGTCGACCACGTTGCAACTTAATTGACATCAGTGACTGCTTTGAGTCAGCGTCGCAGCAACAGTCGCAGCACACTTGGATTTCCTGCGTCTCGGCTTGCGAACTGCCAAGTTTTATCGACTTCTCTTCGACCTCCGCGGTGTGTAGTGGTTGCTTTGGACTCGCCTGTCGGTATGAATCCAGTCGACATCTGTGGTTATCTTTTGAGAAGATTGCCACCTTCTCGACCCTGGATGTGTGTCACAGGATTAGGTTCGCCGTGCTGCAAACACGAGTAGGTATGGTATATAAGAGAAACATCGGCCTCTGTGATGCCCATCCACCTCTCGACATCTCCTCTGTTCGTCCTACAGAAGACTTTCTCCAACATGCCCAAAGGCTCTACCAAGGAAAAGCAGAAAGGGAAGCTGAAGAAGGAGCAACCCACCGATGAGTATATCCAACAACTGGAAAAAAAGACTATTCTGGATGCTGCTTATAATCGCCTGCTATCTGGAGAGAACATGATTGATACAAAACTCTATGCATACTCCAGGCGAATGAAGGAGGGCGGGGTTGACAAGCCACTGGCAATATATGCATGTAGTGGCATTCTCCGTCATTCATCTTCATATTTCGATACCTGTAAGCACATCTCTTTCCACTTCGCTCATTTGCTAATCATGGTACAGTGCTAGTCGGAGGATTCAAGGAAGATACTGTCAAAGACCTGGACACTCCTATACAGGACGAACAGGGTGATATGGAGTCCTATGGTTACGAATCGGATAGTGATCTTGAATGCGAAGATGACGATAAGTTGGCCTCGGAAGAAACAATGCAAGGTACTACCTTGAAGACGTCAGTTCCTGCGAATGTCAAGGAAGGACGACCTGAATCTCGAGAGGTACTTAATTCCGCTGTAATGTATGCTGTAATGCGATTAGCTGACATATGGCTGACCTACAGAGTGACATTGTCGACACTCGTACAAGTGTGTCGATCCTGAAGCCTAAGCTATATGGGCGTATTGTCAAGATCCCACATATCGCATTTACAACGTACGTACGGTTTACACGAGAGCTGTAGGAACCCATCTGTCGTTCTGATGAATCTGATGTAATTGCAGCTTGCGCGCGTTGATATACTATCTCGGTACTGGGAGGATTGCCTTTGCGCCGTTGAAAGCGTTGAACGCTCCACGCCCTTCATACTCTTACTCTTCTGCTGCATTGTCGCACGAACCCCTCCCATGCTCTCCTAAATCAATGTATCGGGTCGCCGATATGGTCAGTCCAAGTTTTGATTGCAAGCTGACACGAGTCTGTGCTCATAGAGTCATCATTCCTTCTAGCTGCAGCTGTCAGAGTTGAAGACCCTTGCGAGGGACAACATTCGGACACAGTTGACCCCTGGTATAATTCTCAGAGAGCTTCTCTCAAACTTCACCTCTAGGTACCGCATAAGTATTGTCTTGGCAATCTCAATACTTAGGCTCATTGAACTTCTCAGGTTTGACGAAATCTCACAACTCGAACTGAAGTACTTCTTGGAAGAAATCGAATTTTCCCTCTTTGCCGACGAAATTCCTCAATGGACTGACCGTCTTGTGGACAGCCTTGAGGACACGGCACCTTGCCGGACGACCGTGCATGCTTTGATCCAGCGACTGTTGACTTCCCATCATTCTCAGATGAAGATTCTTCGCTGTGAGCATCCGTCTGAGGCACGAGAAAGTACAGGACGTCGTGAAGAAAGACAAATAGTCCGAAATGACGGTTGGGGAAGTACAACGTTGACCAAAGAAGACTTGTTCCGTTGCAAACAATGTAACCAATTATTGTGACCTCGTCTTCAAGTACAATCATACCACTGGTACTATCACCCTGGTATCATCCTGTTTAGTAGAACCTGTTTGTCTCGCAACTTCAAGTTTATGTAAAGAGAGTCGCGTCTGATGTGACGACCAGTCGGAATCATCCGAATGATATTGGTATGACAGTGTGCATGCATATGAAGCATTGCCAACAGAAGCGCAGAATATAATCACAATTTTCTGAACGTATTCTTGCTCCCACTGCGCATACCCTGTCGCCTATGTGTTCGGCCTTTCCTCTCACTTTCACTCATTTCCCGACCAGGATCCACTTCACCACCCTTCTCCATACCAGCACCAAACGTCTCCACCCCTTTCCGCCTCTCTTGACCTTTCTTTTTAGCTTTGGGGGCACTTCTCTCTTCGTCCGAATCCTCCATGGAGGCGTTCGATGTGGGCACGAAGCTAATCTCCATGCCACCGTCACCGGTCGGCCGAGCGGAGACACCATTGGGTCTGCCTTTACCCGTATCCTTGCCTGTGAAGACGGACCTACGTTGACCGAAGGTGGCGTTCCTGTCCGCGCCCGATGCGCTACGATCGCCAGCCTTCGCGTTGAGAGGGACCAGACGAACGTTAGGAGTTCGCTGTACTGGTTGCGATCGAGATTTGGCTCTAAATCCACTGTCACGAGCCGCCAGACGCGCCCGAATGTCGTCTGTCCAGAGTTCTGAAGCGAAGGCAAGGAGTTAGTGTCTAAGTTCAAGGGTTGGCAATCAATTTGAACTTACCACCTGCGGCATCGCTGTCTTCGCTCTCACTTCCGCTCTGCTCGCTTTCACTTTTGCTGGTGCTACTACCAAAGCCGTCCGTCGACGACTTATCGCTTTCCTCTTCCTCCTCCTCCACGGCGGTTTTGCTCCTAACCTTGCCAGTAACACCGGCGTTCTGCCTCTGAGCGACAGACGAAGGATTGAGCAGTGCGAATTCCCGGCTGTTCTCGTCAACCTCAAACTCGGGGTTCTCGAAGAGAGCCTTGAACCGAGGATCGCTGAGCAACGACGATTCTGTCTTCTTCTTCTTCTCGCCGGCACCACCTTCCTCATCGACGTCCATGTGGTCGTCGCCCTCTTTTTCAGTTTGCACCGCAGCAAGAGCCCCCGCAACCTTTTTCGCCTCTCTCTTCTTCGCCCTTTCTTCCTCCTTCTTAATCTTCTCTGCCAATGCCTTGTTAACCTTGACGTTCGCATCCTTCTTGGACCGGATACGCGTCTCTGCCATTTTCTCCATCTTCTCTTGGATCTTTCTCTCGCGATGCTCCGCATATGCGTATGGGTTCGCGATGAGGCGAGCGGTATCGTAGAGTTGAAGGGAAAGGAAGTATCCATGCATGTAAGGTTTGAGCGCGGGAGTACCAATGAGGTGATCCAGACCAAGGCTATTGAATTCTACGTCAGATTTCTGCACCCTAGAGAGTCTACAACGTCTATGCGTACCTTGCCAGTTCGCTTCTTTCGACAAACTTGTAATCCTGGTAGACTGTTCTGGTGGTTTGGTCTTCCATTTCCTCAGTGAGATTCTCAAGGAAGCTGCACCACCGAGGAGCGGGACCAAGTTGGGGAATGTAGTACGTCGTCATCTGGATTGCCTCGTTGGCCAGCATAAGCAGTCCGCTACCAGGGACGTGATGGACGTCGTTGATATCCGAGGCAGGCGTAATGGAAGTGAAGTTCGTCGACGGCTAGGATAGCAGGTTAGAGCTCCTGGAACGCCAAAATGAAGACTAATTAGTAAACGTACCGAATGTCGATCCCAAATCTTAATAACCTTCTTATCCGCGCTGAGAACTAGACCATCACCGGCCATCCGACTGCCACCTTCTATCCAGCATACGTTCTTTACTGGTAAGCCATAACCTTGATCCTTCATAGCAAAGGGTTTCGCAGAACGGATATCGTAGAGCAGCGTGTGTCCGGTCGACGTTCCAATCGCATACGACAGTCCATCTGGTCTTGAGGATATAGCAGTAACAGATATAGGCGGAGGATGATTACCATCATCGATCCCAGGTAGCAGAGAGCTTTTGGCATTGGCTGGGAGTAATCTGTCTCTTGGTAATCGGAGTAAGCCTACTCGGGTTCGCGACCGAGGGTCCCATAGCTCAACGGTGCCATTCCCGTCCACACCAAAGGAGAATAATTGATGTGCAGGGTTGATATCAATACAATTGACACCCGCGACGTCCTCTGTCAAAACTAATGGATTGAGAAATCGTCCTTGATCGAGGTTTAGCCTGAAAATTTCGTTCCCTGAAGCGGCAAACAGTGCGTCGCATGAGGGGAAATGATAGGCAAGTGCTCGTCCAAACTTCGGTATTCGAGTACGATAGTGCAAACCACCCTGGGTATGCAGTTCTATCGACCGGTCATTTTGAAGGTGTATCGACTTTGTCCAATCATCCGAGAGCATCTATAAGAGGTTACAGAGGACAAGTCAATTTGTCTGAATTAGCTGCGGGATATCATTTGCGGAGGAAGACTTACTCACAACAAAATCGACATTCTCCGCATCTGAATGCCTTTCAAATTTTAGCGACAGCTGGTCCAAGTCCCATACCCTCATCTGAGGCTTGTAGGTTCCAGTCGCAACAGCATGGTGCCCGTCCCTGGTCGTCTTGATTCGATTACTTGCTTCGGGGAACTCGAAGTGTTGGATTAGTTCAATGGTCCCTTCTACTTGTTCACGTACGGCCCCTCGTTTTCCTTTTGCTTTAACGGCACGTTTGCGAGTCAACCAGTCCGGCAGTGCAGACGAAGAGCTCGAAGCTGCGCCATTGACCGTATATACTTTTACTGAGCTTGGGTCAGGAAGTGAGGCCATTGGGGGTATCGCGTCGCTGAAGAAAATGTTGTAGTCGTGTCTTGATTATTACTAGTTATTGATACAGAGCATAGGGTCAAAGAGAATGCGCAGGTCGGAATGAAATAGAGCGTTCGAAAATGCCGGTCTTCAAGAAAGCTTCAAACTTCAGGCGATCATTCGTAAAATTTGCTTACAAATCAAGTAAGTGAAAGTGCGATTCTATAAAAGGGAAGTGTCGTAGAAAGTCACGCCTGAGACGCCTCGACACGACAAGCAACTGGGTGGCACCGTAAAACGGTACACGAGTACCGGGAGTATACAATATACAAGCTTCATGATCCATACAAGCCCGCGGAGTAGCGACATGTCAATTGTTGAGCACATCTCATGCATATGCCTCATTAACCGGTGACGACACAAGTTGCGTGCACCCAATTCGTCCCTCTGGTGTTTTCCGGGACCACACTTCATGGAGCGGTATTGGAGCGCGGACAGAAGGATGCGCATTATGCTTGTGCGAAGAGACATATATACGACAATAGAACAAAAACCCAGCCGACCAATAGGATGGTGATAATTATGAAGCCTATCGCACCGCGGACGAAATGCAGCCCCTTCCCCCAGTTCAAACTTCGATAAGCAGAAGGAAGCCTCCACGGACTAATTCACGTGTACACGTTACACTTGACGACATGAAGACATAACGCTCAGTATATCTTCTTTTTCTCATCTACGGAGAGACCGCCTGGGAAACAGTAAGTGTCAGAGCCCCCATACGCAGACAGTGCGGGAAAAATGGTGAGAGGGAAGCTTACCAGGACCCATGTTGACGAGCAAAATGAGACCTCCGACGATGGCTAAATGGAGATAGGCAATTAGTCTTCGATCAGAGCTTACCGGAGAATGGAAGACCTACACAAGGTTTGGAAGAAATCGTATCTGCGGAAAGATCGTCAATACATGACGCCGCTTAGAAGATGAAACAGCATGACTCACTTCAAGAAGTCCCTCTGTGGGTGTGCGCTGTGCACGCTCCACCAGTTGTTAATGAAAACGTTGAAGACACTCAACGTGATAACGAGGAAGGCGGCGGACCACTTGGCTTTGAAACCCACTGCAACCATAGTGCAGGCGGCGAGACCAATGAGAGACACGAATGCGCGACCCCAAGACCATTCTCCCCGGATCATGAACCCAAGGAAGAGGAAGATCAGGAGCACACGTCCAGCAAGCAAGAAGCTGTATCACCAGTTGAATTTCGACAGCGCCTCACTAGATGCTGAACACGTACTATTTCTTGCGGTCTGTCTCACTGATGGAAGGCAAACCCGCGAATATCTTCTTCCGGGAATACATGGAGTCGGTGAGAACCATTAACAGTCCACCAATCACGCTCAGATTACGGAGGAAGAAGTTGAGGTCGAAGATGAGGCCATAGCCAAATGCTTGGATGATGACTACCGCAAGGAGACCGCCAACTGCGTATTCCGAATGCCGTTTTGTGATGACAGCGCCGGAACCAACGACCATCGTCTATGTCACAGTACAACATTTACACCTGGGTGTAAAGCGGGGAAGGAACAACTCACGATAACGTTAAGCAGCAAGAATAGGTGGGAAATACCCCAGGGGAAGTGCCGATGCCTGTCGAACGATTGGACCTGGTTTACAGGGGTTTCGAGGGTATGACGTGACATACCTCTGCAAGTACCAGAGCTGGTCCCCCCATTGCGTTAGGATCCGCCACGAGTCCTCCAAGAAGGTCACAACAATCAGGAATCTGCCAATAGCTGGCAAGTGCGGCTTCAAAGGTTGAGTATAGATCTCGACGTTGTCTTCCACCTGGCGTGAGATGTTGCGAATCTTCTCGATGGGGTCGTCGGGGTTGGCTTCTTTGTAGCCGGATGAAGGTCTTGAGCTTCCAAACCCATGGGGGTCGGAGTATGGCGCCTGGTAGCCTCCAGAGGCTGGGCGAGAGATAGAAATACGAGAGGTCATGGCGGTCGAAAAGCAAAAGGATGAAAGAATGTGTGTGGTTCAGTTGGCGTTTCTCAAGACGTGGCGACGTGGCGGTAGGATGCCCGTGGGAATACTCCCGCACCGCATCATAGCTTCCTCTTCGGGCGCACCCGAACTCCCATCGCGTTTCGGGTCCAAAAATTCTCTGAAGGCTGCTTGATGGGCTCGTAGCAGTCAGAAATCGCTGCAAGACAGGGCAAGACATGCTGATATCGTGGTAGATGGATGATTGAGGGAAAACAATGCAAGCGCAGGTATGATCGTATTAATCACGTGCTTGCGTCCTTGCTCCGGAGTCCGCTATTTAATAGTCAATCGGAGACAGTCGTCCTTTGCCTCAAATTCCATCTCAGAGATGAATCCGCTGGTTAACTATTGCATGCAAGGGCCAGGTAAGTCCTAATAGTCTCCTATCAACTCTCGTTCGCAACTCCCGCAGAGTGTGCTCGCGTGACGCCCGCCGGATCACGGGACCGCGATGTAACGACTGGGGAAAATGGAACGCGCGGGAATTGCACCACGCTACCGGTTGGACTACCCGTCCCATTTCTCCAAGCCTCGTTACACGCCCAAGTACCGTTACTCCGGCCCCCTCAACCGGGTCCAGCCATACTCAGGTTCTGTTCTGTGACTCCCGATCACGGGACCGTCACATTGCCCCCCTCTCGTTCGAGGCATGGGGCTGACAAATGCTCCATTTCTTTTGGCAGCGTCAGGGTTCGAACGCAAGACTCTCGCGTTCCACCAAATGTAACGACTGGGGAAAATGGAACGCGCGGGAATTGCACCACGCTACCGGTTGGACTACCCGTCCCATTTCTCCAAGCCTCGTTACACGCCCAAGTACCGTTACTCCGGCCCCCTCAACCGGGTCCAGCCATACTCAGGTTCTGTTCTGTGACTCCCGATCACGGGACCGTCACACGCGACCATTGCAGCGCGTCACTCGCCTGGGCTTCGTGTTTGATCGTCAAGAACGCGAACCTGCTGTGTTAAACACCGGAGAAGAAACGAAAATCCCCACTTCTACATACCCTAGGCGTTCATTGCGACCTCTACCTACATCTCGTGCCTGGACAGCTCCCTGTGACATGGCGAAAAGACAAAGGCTGGCAGATTCTTCGGACGACTTCGAGGTATCGTCTGACAGCGAGCAGGATATGTACCAGCCCAAAGCCAGCGGCTCGCGCAAGAAACCATCGCAGAAACAAAAAGTCGTCCAGAGGCGGAATACCGGTCGCAAACAAGCGAAGACAGACGTTACACACCCGGCTAGCGAGGCCGAACCTGATCCTGAGGACGTGCAGACCTGGCCCCATTCCACGACAACACATGTTCTCTCCGACGTTGAGCCGATCCGTACCAGTCTCCTCCAATGGTACGACGGTGTCCATGAGAATCGCGGTATGCCATGGAGAAAACCATACGACCCTGAACTGAATGCCAATGAACGGTCTCAGCGTGCATATGAAGTCGGTATAATTTAGTTGGATACCATAGCTCGGTCCGTGCTCAGCTCATCCCGCTGACCAGTGATATTCAGGTTTGGATCTCAGAAATAATGTTGCAGCAGACCCAAGTTGCCACCGTAATACCGTACTATAATCGATGGATGAGCAAGTGAGTATTACCTTGCTAAATGGAGTTGTGGAGCCGACGCTCAGCATTGTTGCCCTAGATTCCCGACAATAAAAGATCTGGTAACGTATCTCCGTTCAGAAATTGACATTCTCGGCTTAATTGCCTCGCCCTTTCTCCACTCCAGGCGGACTCTGATATCGACACTGTGAACAGTCTATGGAAGGGTCTTGGGTACTACTCGCGTGCTGCCCGGTTGTTGACTGGGGCACAAAAAGTAGTCCGTGAGCTAGGTGGTCGGTTACCGGACAATGTCAAGGACATGGAGACAAAGATACCCGGTGTCGGCCGCTACAGCGCGGGAGCCATTTGCTCTATAGCGTACAACCAATGCGTTCCTGTGGTAAGTACACCCGGTCACTTGATTGCCAGCACTCACGCCAGACCCGAATGACGAGCGCTGATGGAACTTGCAGCTCGACGGGAACGTGCACCGTTTGCTAAGTCGTGTGTTGGCCTTGCATGCACCCCCAAAGGCTAAACAAAGTCTGGACATTCTGTGGAGTGCGGCTGAAGCAATGGTGCAGGGAACCAATCGTCCGGGTGACCTCAATCAGGCTCTCATAGAGCTTGGCTCCACAATTTGCAAAGTGCGCGATCCCTCATGTGAATCCTGCCCTATCAACACCCGATGTTGGGCATACAAACTTGAAAACTCCGTCGGAAAGGTGAGGGCACATTGTCGGCTCTGCCGTCATTTTACAATTCAAACATCCCTGCTTAGGCCTCAGAGGCGTCTCGCTCTATCAGAGACAACGAGGTCAGGGATATAGAGGACCTTTGTACATTATGTGAACCTTTGCCGGTCCCGCCATTGGCCACCAGTTTCCCAATGAAGGTAGACCGGAAGAAAGCACGAGAAGAACTCGATATCGTGAACGTGGTGGAATGGAGGTCTAAAAGCTTGGGTGATCGATGGTTCCTGCTCGTCAAGCGACCTAATGGAGGTAAGTCATCTCATGTCGCCTATCGAGGGATTGTGGTGGCCCTGCGGGGGTGGAGACATGGCATGGGCTCCTACTGAATACATCAACGTTCCAGGTCTCTTGGCTGGTCTCCACGAATTCCCGACGGTGGCTGATGTACCCAGGACAATTTCTGCCGCAGCCGTTCGCGAAATTCCTCAAAAGGTATTGCACAACGTGCTTGCTCATCCGCCCCCACCGGAAAGTCAGCGTCAACCGACCTCATACGAACGCTCAATCAAACGCACTTCCATCGTTCCGGGTGATTCACATGGTGATCTGCGGGTGGTTCAGGTCAAGCCAGCAGGAGACGTTATCCACATATTCTCACATATCAGAAAGACTTATCGCGTTCAATGGGTCGTTCTGGAAGGCGGGGGAGACAAACCTCCGTCCCTAGCTCAATTTACATCAGCATCCGGACTAGACACTTGTGGAGCAAGTACAAAGAGCAATACCGCCAGCAAAGGCAAGAGCAAGAAACCTAAAGGGAAATTGCCAGACGGAGGTCAAGCCATGGATATCCCAGTCGAAGCGAGATGGGTAACGATGGATGAAGTTCAGAACGCAAAGTACGTTATTGTCTCTCCGATATCTATCCCACGTCGGCTAGCCGACCTTACACAAGGCAATTCGTTTTGCTAACAACGCACTGCTTCCGTAGCGTCGGCACAGGTGTTCTCAAGGTCTGGAATCAAGTATGCACATTATGGGCTCGACGTACGACCACTTGACGTACTTTTCCGCACTTGTTCGCAACGCCATAGGCCGATTCTTATTTTTGCATGACCACCAGTTACGTTAGAACTGAATGGCATTTCACCGCAAGGTGTCGCGGGTGGCGTAACAGAGGTTAGCCGATCTCCTCGCCCTTGAACTTTAAGTTAGCCTTTTCTCTACGCAGATTTTCTCGCAGATGTCTTGTTACTCGCTCTCCTTGTCCGCTGTCAGCATTTCAGCTTAGGAAGGCAATACCGACCCGCAACGTTGCGTTTCTCTAGCCTGCCAAATCACACGGTTGTCGCTCCTTACAGCGTAAGGGCCCATGCCCAATACACATTTCCATCTTGCTTAAATTCTATCGGCCGCTCTGAATTTCGAAACCGCTCGACATACCAACGTTATCCGGGCCGCTTGCTGTCGAAACTTGTACAATCCCAACTTGCACTATCACGCTATTCTGTTCTTGGATGAGAGTCAATTCATAATGAATCTCGGAATGATACCACGCAGTCAAGCAAATCAATACGCCAACCCACAAAGGGCAGCTCTTCTTGCTGTGCATCGTATCCTGCGCTACGCCTCTTACGCCACGGCGCTCGAACGGGGTAGGTCCATCACGGCTTTATCGTGCTGTGTATCCTGATTTCACAATGCTTGGCCTGGGACTGTCATTCTGGTAATCGCGGAACCGTTACTTCCGTGGACTCGCGCAGCGCAGGGGGCCCGGGGGGGAAAGGGTGTCGATTGATACTAGTACGACTCTAAAATAACACTCCCCCTCACCGACTCGCCGGACTCGGCGACCCATCAAAAGGTCCCAGCGCGACGGAACGGGACGACCTGAGTCCTGACCTGACCTGACGCGTCGGTCTGATGGAAGTCGAGACGCGTAGCGTTTGGTCGGTCGGGTGAGCTTAGGACCTCGGAATATCCGCCCAGAACCCGTTCGTAGGTCCGCAGATTTTTGGTCAAAATTGGCCGAAACCTGTTCAGAATCCGCAGATTTTGAC
>MU275383.1:17168-46392 GCA_022160315.1 Panus rudis PR-1116 ss-1
TTTCTTATGAAAACTACATGAAAGTCCCTGAATCATATTTGCGTTGACTGGACTGTCTGGCCGTGTATTGCCGCCAGTGGAGCGCTGTCTTCGACTGCGTTCTTGGGATCTTCGAGATGTCCTTTCAAAGACATGAACCTGCCTGACATGAACCGTCTATTTCCCTTCCCTCGCGAGATGTTCACTTTGGAATATTTGCAAAACCTTGGTGCATCGCATGGGGTCTTGGCGACAATTCACATACGCAATATTGAAGTTCCAATTGCAATCTCGCATGCTGAAGTCAAGCCAGACATACGCAGAGAGAACCCGCATTGGTTGAACAGATCGCCCACTTTGCCACGGACAATAATACTCGCATCGTACTTCCCTGCTTTCCCCACTGACTCCGGACGTGTTAAACCCCCCTGAACTAGTTTCTATGAACGTTCGAACGGTAACGACGAATCACGATGTCGTAGCGTGGCCACGGAACCATCTTCAAGCTTCCCTGCATCCTCATCTGACTCCGGACGTTTTCCCCCCTGAGGCCTGAACTATGGCATAACCTGAACGAATTTTATTGAAACATCCGTCAAACGACTCACTACAAATTCCCCTTTTCTTGACTTGACATATGTATAGTTCAGTGACCCCAGCCAAGTTTAGCACAAGTGCTAATGATAGACATGACTCGAAACTCCCATTGCGTTGCTCTTGTCCATTCCACCACGATCTCCCAATTCAATCTACGCCCCTTGACCTGTGTCATGGACGGGACACAGCTGCCAATTACTTAGTACTTGGTGCCCAGCCTGAAAATGTAACTTGACGCTTTCCAAAAAGTTTCAAGTCCCCCCTGCCGTCCATGCCGCACTCAAAGAAAGTTCGACCGGCTCGAGAGAGGAAAAAAAACCTTCACGGCGTACGCTCGCTCGCCGGCTCAGATATCGATGATGCCAGCAGCCGGCCAGTGCAATGATGAACAATTGCAACTTATACAGGATCATACATACCAGAAGAGGCTTAGCGTCTGCCCGTGTTTGTTTTCCCCTTCTTTCTTCCTTCCTTCCTTTCTTTCTTTCCCTCTTTGCAGGTGTGTGCTTCGTGGAGTTTCGCGCTCCCGGCTGTCCTTTCGTTAACGCGTTAACGTTCTTGTTCTTATTCTTTTCTTCTTCATTCTCCGACCTCTCGCCTCCGATCGCGACTCGCCACAGCTCGCTGGCCACGCCACCACACCCTTCCTCACTCTTCCCATAAGTAAGTATTTCACATCTGTCATCTACACTACAGTGTCATGTAGGCATCCGAGTCTGCATCTGCACAAATCGCCGCCAGATCAATATTTGGCAGTTTGGCAAATCGGCCGCACGTTGGCACAAAGTGATCATGAAAGGTGAAAGGGAGTAGGGTAGGTGAAGATTAAATCCCGCGATACGTGTAAGCTATAAGTCGGATAGGGTGCACCGTGCCTTATTAAACTTTGAATCTTGAAAAGGGGGGTGCTAACGGCTAATAGTAACCTATAGTAACTAACTAACCATCTTCCATCTCCGTCTTAGAACGCATACCAGTGAGTCCTGACTAGATCTCTGATTGCTGCCAGTGTGAAATCCGCTCTCGCTCATACGGTACGTGCGCGTGAAGGGTGCCGGTGCCATTGACAGGTGATACTCTAGAGCCGGAGGTGAGACTCGAACCGTTCAAACGTTCAGACTCAGACCGTTGAGTCTCGTGAGTCGTTGCTCTTTGAGTCTCTCAGGCTCCGAGGTCGTTACGCATAGATGATTCATATATGACGATATGACGAATTCGACGGAATTTGTATTTCCTTGACAGCTTCCGACAAGTATCTTGTAACAAGTATCAAGTTAAGTTTCCATTCAACTCACTAAATAGTGAATGCTATCATACTAACGCGGCCCATGTGGCGTTGAAACTTGACGGTGACGTTGCCTACTGACATACCCCGAGGAGTCCCGAGTCCATGTGCACAATCCGCCCTCGCTCATACGTGCGCGTGAAGGGTGCCGGTGACACTGACAGGTGATACTCTAGAGCCGGAGGTGAGACTCGAACGTTCAGACCGTTTAGTGTCGTTGCTCTTAGATCTTTTCGCTCTCAGGTCCCGAGGTCGTTACGCATAGATGATTCATAGATGACGATATGACGAATTCGACGGAATTTGTATTTCCTTGACAGCTTCCGACAAGTATCAAGTAACAAGTTAAGTTTCCATTCAACAGCACTCAACTCAATGAATAGTAAATGCTATCATACTAACGCGGCCCATGTGGCGTTGACGGTACTACCCCGAGGAGTCCCGAGTCCATGTGCACAAACAACTTGCGATTGAATACTGTATTGAAACTTCGCGAACATTGCGGTAGCCTCAGGATACGACGTCAACGTTTCAACAGCCTGGGTGAACGTGCGCGTTCGTGGTTCGTCGTTCGTCATCTATCCCTCCGTCATCCTGATTGACTATTCCTCCTCAAGGTGCGTTTGTATTGTATACAATATTAATGTACACCCACGCGTGTATACGGCAAGACTTGTCCGAACGAGAAAAAGCCAAGTAAGTGCGGTACCCCGCGTGACCGTCATATGCATGAGCGCACTAGGCTCAGCGCAGTGAAATGACATTAATTCATGTAGATCCACAGAACACTGCAGTATTCTAGTACTTGCAAATGAGCGGACTTCGCTGAGTCTTAGATCTTACTTACGAGTTACGGTACGCGTTAATGCCCATATCCGACTCCTAGGTCTGCCAAATCCGATCGGTTCCACCCTGAGTAACAGTATCAAACTTGAAGTGGTAAGTGTTCTACAGACTACAGATCCCGACATTAATGTTACTATTACTATTGACACCTCCGCTCTAGACAGTGAAATCTAGAATCTCGAATCTCGAAGTTTCAAGCAGATCACTCCCGATTTCGATTTTCAATTACTTACACGCGCGTCGCTGGAGGTCGTTGGCTATCCTCCCTCCGTCCATTCAAGGGTCTCCAATTGGAGCAACATCGACATCGACATCGACACTGCGATTTGCCATCTCGAGTGGGGAGACTAGACCTCGCAGACGTTCCAATTCATCTCCACTCTCCACTCACGATCACTCATGCTAGGGCAAGTATGGCAAGTATGGCAAGTATGGTAGGACACCGTTTTTCAAGTTCTGTCACCTTTAACGTTCATGTTCATAGCTACCTGGTCTAGCACCCTTTTGCACGAACATGCCACTGGAAGTAGGGTGACACCTCAAGCCTCGACGTTCAACCCTCAACAGTAATATCACGGTCGTCGCAAATGAAAGGCAACTCGGCCCCTCTGACTAGGTGTTTCCGATATCCCCCCGGCCGAGAAGTACTTCTGCGTTACAACTTACGGCGTAGTACTAGTATGATCAGCACTATCGTAGTTGTAATAGATGTATAAGTGATCCAGATCATAACTCCCCGAGTCCCTAGTAAGCACTGGGCTCGCGATCGGAAGAACGTGAACGATCCTCACTGGTACTGACATCGACGTTGACAAAGCAATGTTCAATGTTCAATCCCGGTCCATATGTTACATCTTCTGTCTCTAACTTCTCTAACTTCTGATACGGTAACAATTACATGAAGATGAACATCGACATCGATATTGATCCATCTCTATCTCTTTCTCTATCTCCGAGCCGTCTCAATATCAATGGTCCCATCGATGTGTGGCGTTGGATCCATAGAGGCGTAACGGTATCCTGGTTCTTATATTAACATAGTCCCGGCCGCAGATCGAAATGAACACATACATTAATATTGTATACACTAGTACACTGGTGACTGAAGAGCCTCGAAGCTGAAGAACGTACGAAATGAATTTAATCTTGGACGGAGATTCTAGACCCTGTTTCATTCAATATTCAATATTCAATTATCGAGTTCGGTACTATCGGAACGTCGGAGGTACTTCAATTTTAAGAGGAGGTACAACGAAACGCCACGAGCTCTTAGGAAGAAAAGAAAAAAGGCGTAAAGAGGATACACGCCGAGCCGTCGACGTCGACGTCGATCACTCAGAATTTCAAGGGCGGCGCGTGATGTCCACAAACCACCATCGATAGTTTCGATACACTGGCACTTGACAATGACATGACCTCGGAACCCGAGCGAGGCAGTCTTAGTCTAGGCTAGAGTATCAGTGGTGCACATGGTCCACAGATCCCTTTTCGAATTCAAACCACCTTACCAGCTATTAATCCAACAGTCCAAGAATTTCACAAACCAAGGCCAAGGGGTTTGAACAGTCCAAGACTTGAACAACCCAAATGAGAGTCCAAAAGATTCTTTCAACCAGCTAGCAAAATTCAAAGTGTCACTGTAAGTACAAGTACATATGATATAGCAAACACTGTCCTTGACTACGTATACCAAGAAGAAAAAAACAAGATTGTTATGTATGTCAACAGGCAGTTCGTTTTGCGTTCGTTTTCGTGCGCTCGTTGTGAGGGGATTCGAGTTGGTTGGTTGGGGGGTATTGGCTGTGGAGAGTGTTGGAGAGGGGGTATTGAAGGTGGTTGGGATGAGGCGTTGGGATGGGGGAGAGAGGGGAAGTGTGGTTGCGGTTGTAATCGTGGTCGTGATCATGGTGGTAACTTGTATAGCAGGGGAATACTATGTCAAACATCAAACAAGCGGGGGGAAGAAGGGGGGTATCAAAGAAAGAAAAAAAAAAAAACAAGAAAAACAAGAAAATAAGAAAAAGCAAGTCCGTGGGTCGGCTTGAGGGGGGTATTGGGGGTTAGTATTCAATTCACGGTCGTTCAGTTCAGAGAGACGTTGAGAGAGATGTTGAGAGAGAGAGAGAGAGACGTCGAAAGAGACAGAGGGTCGGAACCCATCCCGCACGCCCGCCTCAAATACTCAACGCAGGCAAAGAAGGCGTAGCAGCCAACGGTATCCTCGTCGATATCCTCCTCAACAACTCATCATCCACCGCATCCCTCACAGGGGGCGAAATACTCTCCAAATACTCCAACGGCACCAGCTGGATATCATTCCGCCTCGGTTGTCGTCGAGGTTGCGTAGGAAACGGCGGAGGCGTGGGAGACGTAGAGTGAGCAGTGGACGTCGAGAACGGTGATGGGTCGCGGTAGTGTGTGCTTGCGGTTTCGTAGTATCGGGTGGAGGTGACGGACGGTGAGGGAGACGGCGCATAGTCCCGCGCATACGCCCGCGCCACATCAGGCGGGTAAGGCTGATAAGAAGAGGAAGCAGCGCCGAGGGGAGCGCGATTCGACGCGCGAGAGGAGGACCACGTCGGGGTGGGATCGCCCGCCGCCGCCTCGACGGGGAAATGGGACATGTTATATTGAGCCCCGGCGTACTCGTTGAGAGCCCACGAGTCCTGGGAAGACGCCGTGTCCTCTGCGTGGTGCTCAGTGCGGCGGGTCTTGCTGGCGCGCGCGCTCCTGAAGAGGCCGGGGGGCACAGGGACGTCGCCGACGCCGGGGACCTTGTCAATCGTGTTCAGACTGTCCAGCGTCGTCTGGCTAAAGTACGCGGCTGGGAACATAGGTGAGCCACGGGTTGTCAAACAAGCTCTCGCGCGGGGGGGACTCACTGAGGTGCCATTTGCGGGTCACGTGGAGCGGGCGATCTTCCGGGAGGGTGACGTGCACACTGTATGTCTGCTTGATGAGGCGTTCGGCCTCGATGCGCGAGTACGAGGGCCCGGGGGCGTCGGCGGCGGAGGCGCGGGGGTCACGTTTTCTGCGGGGGCGGGCGTCAGCGGCGACGACGCGCGCACATACGGGGGACTCACTTCATGATGCTTGCCCATTTGGCGGAGGGGTTGTTGGGGTCGTCGTTGGCGTCGGACTCGCGCTGGTGGTAGAACAAGAACTCCTGTGGGCGCGCGTGAGTTACGTCACACGTCAGACGGGGGCTCGGCGGCGTACATCTCTGACCTGCGTCTGGTCAGTTCGAGTTGGGAAAGCATCCCAAAGAGAAAACACGCACCCGGGAAGGACCCCAGCCCATGCCGTCGGTCCTGCAGGCGGTGAGCGGGGGCCGAGCGGCGGCGGCGGGGGGGCGGACTCACCATCGTTCCATGCCGAGGCCGGTGGCTTCGGCGTTGGCACAGCGCTCCTCCCAGACGTAGACGTTGCCGGGGACGATGGCGCGGCGCTCCTCGGCGTCGAGGCGGCGGGTGGTCATGGGGAGGATCTTGCGTGCGACGGCGTAGAATATCTGGAGAGCATCGCGAGTCGAACGGATACGGACGTCGGTCAGGGTGGGCTGCTGCATATTGCTGTGGGCTCAGCTCAGGCTCAGCTGGGGGGGTGGGGTTTATAAGCACTCGCAAGTTCTCGCCCTCGACTCCTGCGTTGCGCCGCTGTGCGGAAAAGCCAAGGGGGCCAGGGACGAAAAAGAGAGATGGGCTGGGGATCCCCGAATCTCACAAGTTGCCGATAAAGTTTGCATTGAGTTAGCCGCGTGCTAGCCTACTGCAATCGGGGTCCCAGATCTCTCTCCCTCCCAGGCCTCCGACTCCCCTCGCGCTCTCGTGACTGTCCCAGACACCCTTTTTTTCTGTCGCCCTGATTGCCGCGCACACGCTGGGGACGCGTCCACCGAACCCTGATGGACCCATGATAGCCGCCGCCCGCAGATGGTCTGTCTGTCAGTCTCTCTCGCAAAAGTCCATGCTCTTGCCTCCAGCATTCTCCCGCGAGTTGTCAGCCTTTTTCGTCTGTACGTACGACACACGGCGCCGAGCAGAGTTTACGCAACTCCGGCCGTTCTCCCAGCTTATGTATGTATGGTAGACTGATGGAAAACCCCGCACCTGGGTCTGCTCATGCTCGTTTGAGAACGCCATGACGAACGATGTGCCCCAGACGCGCATAGTGTAAGCCCAGACCCCGCATTGCAAAGATAGAAGATAGACAGCAGATAGCACCCCCCCTCAGACCAGCTCAGGCCGAATCGAGGAGGGAACCGCAGACGGCCCCTCGGAAGAATATGAAAACGCCACCGGCGGATTCTCCGCTGTCACTGACTCTCACTGACTACCTACGTATGAAGGCGAGAAAAAACAACTCAATCGGTATCCACGACGATTAACATTAATATTAAATCATAAATCATAAACCCAGCCCCCCCGGCGAGTCTCCCAAATCCGGTCGATGCTTATTCTTGCCCTTGTGAAGGTTGTTCCACCCCAGTCTAGCCAGTCTCCACGCACCGCCGATTTACGATTTATAATTTGCCTCCCCCCCTTAAGACCTTTGCGTGCAAAAAGTTTCGCGGGAGAAGGACCAAGGGTGCGCGCGTCCGCCGTGTCATGTGTTTTCCATGAGAAACCCTCAGTCCATCATGTCCATGACTCCATGTCGTCCCCTCCATCATCCCATGAGAAAGCTTACCAGAACGCATACAGTACGAACGCGTACTTCCCGGATGGTAGATACTGACTTGGATACTGACGATGACAGACGGACGAATGGGATCCCTCCTCGTCGATGGGTAATCTAGACTCGAAGCGTGAAGCGTTCTTACTGCTCCCCCCCCCCTCCTCTCGAGACTTCGGCGGGGCTCCTTCCACCTTCCACCGGCCGCGCTCGCGCTGTCACTCTCATTCTGATTCTCTCCTCTCCCCTCTCATCCCCTCTCGGACCTGGGTACCCACACTGTACTCGTACACACACCTCCCCCCTCTTCTCCCCTTCTCTCAGTCTAGTCTGCGGCGTCGGCAGAATTGGGCAAGAAGGTCGGAGATACGCGTTCGACAGACGTTCGTGCAATTGGACTGCTTTCTTTTTTCTTTTTTTACTTTCGTTCGCTTGCGATGGGCCATTCTTGGATTCTTGGGTTCTTGGGATTCTTGGGTTCTTGGGTTCCTGCGCTTTCCCCTTGTGAGATCCCTTTTGCTCGTTGGGCCGTATTGTGGTAATGGAAATGGTAATACTTATGTGGGTTCGAAGAAAAGTCGCCGAATATCCCGCGCTGTGAGTATACGACGCCCCCCCTCGCGGTGAGGTCATCCTGATATCCTGATATCCTCGACGCGCGCACGTTCCCCGGTCCATCTCGACTATCGACTATCTAGTATCGAAGCGATCCTCTCTCTCTTCCTGACCAAGGTGAGAGCCGTTCTCAGGGAACGGCGACTTGGGGTGATCAGTTACCGTAATCCCCAACCGTAATCCCACTCAACCGTAATCCATTATCCCACTCAGTACTCAGTACTCAATATTGGTGAGGCGTTGGTACGTTCCTCGCCGCCGCCACTGCCCACATATGCACAAAAGCAAGCCATCATACACACAATTGCAACTCGAAGCTTTGGATGGCGAGTTCAAGGCGGAGGTCGAGGAACAAGGGTCCCCACGTTCCAACTTCTAAGATAGCACTTCGAATTCGGCTTTTAAGAATCAAATGTTATAACGTTATACGTAAACGAACGAGGTATTTTTTCGAAACCGAGACGAGAGGGGGAACGGGAAAGTCACTGTCTGGGTGGTCGAGTGGTCGAGTAGTCGAGTGGTCTTCGGGTTCCATTCTTACTTTGACCCTTTGCCTAACGTTGGACCTTTATCTCCTCCCCTCGAGAGTCGATATGGGGAGGACATTCATTCGAAACCTACTAATACTGCTAATACTGCCTTGCCCAGGGTCCCCGCGGCTTTCAAGCTTCTGTGGGTTGACGTGCGAGTGCGAGTCGGTCTTACTTTTACTTTTGATAATGTTGTCTGTGGTCTATTGCCAGCGGATTCCGGAGTGAGAATGGGAGTCCCCTCTCGTTTAGTACATCCTTCACTGAATCTGTGCACAGGAAGGGAGTCGATTCCTCCCCCGGTCGCGAATTTGGTTTCGAACTTAAAGAGAGCTATGTAGAGAGCTATATAGAGAACGTAGCCCGCCGGTATTTTCGCTTGCTTCTTCTCTCCGTGCTTCTCTCTCCTTTCATGAAATTCTCGCGCCACAAGTCAGCCATGCATAGAGAAACTTTAATAATAGTTTCTTCCCCCCTTCTTCCCCTCTTCTCCCTCAGACTCCACTTCCACTTCCACCTTCACCTCCACTGACACCGAAACCGACACTTCCACCGAAAACGACACCGAAAACGACACCGAAAACGATATCGACACCGAGTCATCCCGCCCTTAGCTTATCAGAAAGGTAAACGACAAATTCGGCCAATTGAGCGCGTCTTTTTAGATACCGGGGTTCGGGGGTGTTTGTAATGTTAATGTTATTACGAGACCCTTGGAGTCTCCAAGGATCCACGGTGATCATATTAATGATACGTGTGTTCGTACATATCCTATCGTATCGTATGAAGCGTTCGGTACGTTTTGAGGTGGAAGGTGGAAGGAGGAGTGGGGGATACCTTTCAGGCCTTCGGTTGGGCGCGATGATGTTGCTATCGTTATCGTACGAGATGTTCTATAACGCGAAACGCACAACGCAACGCAACGCAACAAAACAAAAAGGACAATCAGTTACCGTACGACGACACAAACACACCAAACCCAAAAGAACGTCTCGAGAACAAAAAAACAAAAAAAAACGAAAACACACCTTCAAGCGGGAGAACGACCGGCATATAATCGGGTATCTCCACATAATGCTCGCGTCCGCGGAATGTATACCGGATTCGAAGGGTCTTGAGGATTCCTGGAATGGGGTCGTAGAAGCCTTGCAGGCCGGTCTTATCGCCACCGTTTGGGTTTGGGTTTGGTGGACAAGGATAATGCGTCAGTTAGGTTGTGTCACGGAAACATAAACGAACATAAAATGTGATTGCGATGTCGTCATGAGAGACCAAGACACTGGACACCAGAAGGGACGAAAGAAGAAAGGAAAGACAACAGGGGAAAGTTTACGAAGGGAGGAGAGAACCGGTGTTTCGACAAACACAAAAGACAAAGACAAACGCGTAAACGGTAAAAATTCTCTCCTCTCTTACATAGCCTCCCCCAATCCCGGGCTCTCCCCTTCACTCTTCCCGAGCTCTCCATTCCTATTGATAAGCAGTTCCCCTGCAAGCATGTGGGCCGGATCTGAGTCTGAGAAGCCCCAAGCTCACACAGAACGGAGGATGGTTCGTGTGACCTTTTTTGTGTACCGCATAATAAAGAACGAAGAATGAAGAACGAAGAACAAAGAAAGTACCACAGCTTGGACCGGGGCTCTAGAGCCTCCTTGGGTATTATGATGGCATGCACCTTGGGTATGGGTATATGATGGCATGCTCCCTTGGGTATTACCGTATATGATGGCATGACGGAACCCAAAGGGGAGGGAGAGGGAGACCACTCTCATTCAAATCACACCCGTAACGCGTGATGATCATACGGAATGCAGTTCAGATGCTGTAATCTCAACACCTATCGTCCCCACGCTTTCCCATGGGTTTTCAATACTGTACCCTCCCTACCCAATTACAGCTCAGAGCCTCCGAGTCTGAACTGACCAAGAGGCCAAATCGATTTCGGACTAAAAGCCTGTTGAAGGAGGGCGGAAGGCCGACGACTCTAACGCAGGCTATTTGGGCCCGACGGAGTCGTCGGCCTTCCCCTCCTCCCTACTACTCATGACTAACAGGGTTGGAAATCGAACGTAGAAGGAGAGGAGATCTACTCCATGCTCCATGGAAGGGTAATAAACCCATGTATCTCATCTCATAGATCCCGAGCGTAAGCCTGCACAGCAGAAATATTTCCGCCGGCCACTTCGGATGCAGTTACGCCTACGCTCGTAACGCATGGAGATGGAAAAGGCCGGGAAGAAAGAGAGAAAGAGAAGACAGGATAACAACATAAGCGTTTGGGACCGTTTGGGGTGATGTGATGGGAGGGGAGGGGAGGGGAGGAGGGACTCCGCGGAAATAAAGGGAGAAGAAGAACCGCCACTCTCACCTTGCTTCGTCTTCCTGGAATGTACAGTTGTCCTTTGTTGACTAGCGCTTGTAGGGGGATGGTCACATCAATATCCAGACCCTCACAGGTGTTATCACTGCGGTCTGACGGCCCATACCAGGCCTCGGTGATTACCAAACCTGTCAAAACGGAGGGTGGTCATGAGTTGGGGTTATCGCTCCAATTCAAGTCGTCGCGGCGAGCTGAGCTCGTGTGGACGGAGAAAGTGCATGAATAAGGCGATAGGCTTACCATCTGACGCAGCCTCGGCCTCCATGTGTCGCTTCGCCAGGTCCTGAAGCAAGTAAATCGATTCCTCATGTTGTCTGAGCACTTCCGACTTGGCCTCTTTTAGTTCTCGACGTGCCTGACGGAAATATCTAGAGAGAAGACGAACGTCGAGAGTGCGTCAAACGATTGACATCACCACCCCAGAAAAAAAAAACGAGATGACATACTCCAGACGTCGTTTTCGGCTGCGTGGCTTATATAAAAAGTGATAAGCCAGCACGAACGCGGTAGATGGTACGAGCGTAGTCCAGAAAGCTAGTCTGACATCGAGTTCTGGAGACAGAACGATGGGTAGATTGAAGCTTTGATGAAGGACGGAAAATCTGGGAAACGGTTAGTTCGATACCGGCCAACAGGAACAGACACTGCGACCAGTCAATCGGCCTCACTCTAGTTTCAGGACGATCCCGCCTAGACTAAACTCGACATCGGCACCCGCACTGTTGTCGTCCTCGCTCCAGAACGCGCCCAAAGCGGCGGTGAGACCAGTCAAGCCAATTTGCACCATGCTCCTGGCCCTAGCCTTCAATTCAGGCAACGTTACGACGTATTCCGCGTTGACGGCAGGCAAGAGGCCGTTCATGACAGTGCCGACGCGCCAAAATCGCACGCCCGTGAGGCCAGTGCGAGAGGGGGCGCGCAGCACTCGCGCTGCTGGAACTTCGGCATGTCGTCGCATGCTGTCATCCTCCGCTTCCCAATTGAAGGCAGTCGAGTCCGAGACGTAGGATAGTTGCAACTTTGGTTGCTTGCCCGCTGTTGAAATTGCGAGGACACCTTGCGCGTTGGACCCGGGAAAAAGGCGACGCGTGAAAGTCAATCTGACAGGGATGCCAAACGGCAGCACTTGGCTTGCGATGTCAGGCTGGGCATAAATGCGAGAGAATACTCTGAGCAAAAAGGGAATATTGGTGAGCTCGGCCGACGCGGTGTAATCGTCGTGTACGTATCGACCCTTCACGCTGACCATAGGGCCGCCCAAAGGGCGTGCAGACACCTATCCTCCGGAAATATTAGTCATTGTCTTGCGTCTTCGACAAATTTTTGACGGACCTCCCCATAGAGCCTGGGTGAAAATTGGTGTCGGATTGTTCCGACGAATACACTGCCTGCTCCAGGCATAGCAAGATTCCGGGTCACTTCAGCATTCAGATGGACTGATGTGCTGGGAGTGATAACCTTCTACTGATGTGCATCAGTTATGATGCAGACGGCTCTGATCTGCACATACATACTCGAACGGAATGCCCAACGGACAGGACCATACAACGTACACTCCTGGCCCTCCGCACGGCGCCGCTATACCAAGGCTCATCGGCGACGTCAGACGCATCGTCGAAAAGTGAGGTTGCGTCCACCCCGACAGTTACGTGCCCCCTGGGGGATATCAGGGTGTCAACGCGTCTCAGCTCGTTCCGTTGTTCATACTCTGCTAGAACAGACTTGACCTGCCATATGGTTAGCTTATTGAACTCCTCGAGAGAACAGTTATACCTGTTCGGGGCTGAGTCCTTGCAAATCATGCTCAATACCCTTCAGAGCTTCTAACCCCTCGTTACCTACACTGGGACATCAATCGTCGCACGGTCGCGGAATAGGATCCAATTTTACCTAGCGTATCATACACCTGCCTGGGTATGATGATCAGAGCCAGAGCCAACTCGCCACTGTCACGCGACGCACCTTCTTACGGGGTCGGAAAGCACTGCAGAGAAGGTCAGAGTGGGCTCGAACGCGTGCTACGACGGCACTATACCTTCATAAGCCTTCTGGATTTCATAGAAGTGTCTCGTAGCAGCCGCTCGTTTCCGTTCATCCCGCTGCTTGTCGGGGTGAAAGGCGATGGAAAGCTGCCTGTAACGATCCCTTATTTCATGATCGGAGGCGGTCTTTGGGAGGTTTAGAACAGTACTGTGGCGGATCACATGAGAACAGGACATTCAAAAGGAGTTTCACCGTGTTCTTACTAGAGATATTCCACGTCATCTGGGTTGGGCGTATTATTCCCGTCGGGAGGAGTTTCTGACATTCACTCTCGGACTGCGGATGGAGCGAGAACAAGTCAGTCGCGGTTAGAATTAGGTAACCTGGAGAAGGTGGCGTGTCAGCTGCGTTCATGCCCATGCAGCAATGCGAGCAGATGCGTTGTACAAGTACCCGTATGAAATGACCTGGGGCTAATTAATTGAGCTTCTTGCTTAAACTACACATGAATTAGCTTTGCGAAGAGCTCTGCATATCATATGGCTACCCACGGAGATTACAAGCCAGCCGTACGTTGCGGTAACTATCGACGATGCTGCTCGACGTTGTGGCGAAAACGAAACAAAATCCAAACTCAGACGGAGGCTTTCAGTGGATGCATGCACGAGCGTGACGCGCGAACACGTTCGCTAGGACAGACGCCCGGAATGTTTTGTGCGCGGGAGTTGCCGAACGTCGTCACTGTTCGAGACCTTCACATGTCTGACCCCGCGTCGCGCACAATTGCCTGACTTGCTCATCGACGACGACGACAGCGACGGCGAACATACCCCCACAATGTCAGCTCTACCAACGGGCCAACGGATACCCTCCTCGACGCAGAGAGCGCCGCCTGTGAATGTGGCCAATGAACCCAAGGCACGAGGTGCAAACCGGTCAACCAAAGTTGCGGGGAAGCTGAAGGTGCTTCCCGACCAACCACAAGCACCTGCACCTCAGGACAAGCAAGTGGAACCGCCGCCACCACCAAAAGTAAGAGAAGAGGGTGAAGGGGACGGTTCTGGAACTGCTGGTGACAGTGATGACGACGAAGCCGACAACGAAGAAGATCTCGAGAACGTCGAGGTAGCTAGGCTTGCAAATGGTGCCCCTTCTAGTCTGACTCTGGCTGTTTTTGTATAGGTGTACAACCAGATTGACCTCATTCCTGCGGGAACTGCCCGGAGGGATGCTCTACGACTGACCAAGAAAAAGGCCAAGTCTTTGCCTCGCGTCACCGCGTATGCCACTGCTGGGTACGTCCGGTGGAATTAGAATGTACGCCTACGCATTGACGTGTTGTCTAGCTCGTATCGCTTCTCGGATCTGATGAAGTTCTTCAATGCCCGTCGGTCATCGTACCATACGAACCCACGTATTATTGACGAAGTGATTTACACTCCCTATGTATACGATTCTCCCAATTCCTCCCAACGTCAAGTCCCTTTCCAGAGCAGCACCGGCGACGAGGCATCTGCCACAGATACAGGTGACCTTCTAGGTGTACCTGAGCTTGCACCTCATGCGTCAGACGTGAACGGCGCTCCCAAGTCTAGAAAACGAAGCAAGTTTGAGGAACGGCCTACTGAGGCTGAGATTTTCATCTTCCAGTATGGGACGGTGGTGATATGGGGAATGACAGAGGCACAGGAAAAACGCTTTTTGTCGTCGATGTGGGTATTTCTTTCCTCAATCGCGGACGGGTGTGGCTTATCGCGATATGAAGAAAGCGCTTCGAAGTCGACAGACTTGGTGAGTTTCCACGCGAATAACTCGCGTAGTTCCATATTCACTCGCCGTCGACATGCAGCTCCTGAAGAAGTGGAAATGGAGGACTTGAACTACTACTATGCCAATTACAGCCGGTAATTCCCTAATCCCTGGCTCTTGCCTGGTTACTCACCTTCTCATGCTATCAGAATTTATAATGATGTCATTACACTGCGTCGCGGTTCTAGCTACATGTGCGTATTAAACTCAATCATGGACGTGGCCGTCCGCTGACCTGTGGTTCTGTCAGGACGAAGTTGTCCTTGTCACACGCCTTATCCCAATCGGTCAAGATATCCTTGGTGCGTATATCAATAAGTCAAGGGGCCCCTCTACATCCATAGGGTATAAACGTTCACATACCCTATCGGACGCCCCTGCAATACTCCGGGTCACGCAATCTCACCAACTACCCTTTGCAGTTTGAGGCCTTGATATCGTCGACCATCGACGAGACAAAGGACATCCCAGAGATCATCAGCGAGACTGGCAAGATTGGCATGCCGCACAAAGGTACGAGTCTGCGTGGAGGACTCCCATGTCAGCCCTTCACACCCGTGTGACTGCTGTCCATTAATCTTTAACCAACAGAGATCATGCGTAAAATTGGGGAGCTCTTCCTTTTGCGAACGAATATTAACTCCGTGGGGTCTGTTCTGGACTCACCGGTAAGCCGATAGTCTAATTGACATGTTCACACCGTCAAGTCCGCGACGTACCTTTCTGATCCATGTCTTTTCAGGAAGTCTTTTGGGTACGTCACGGGAGAATGCTTGCCGGCGGATTGGAACCCTGATAGCATCCGCATAGACTTATCCCGATTTGCAACCGTTGTATGATGCTGCGCGGAGCTATTTGGAGATTCCTCAACGGATAAATCTCCTCAATACGAGGGTGGAGGTGAGAGCGCAGCATCCTATCTTTGGCAAGATCGGCATTCATGCTTCCAATTCTTTCATATTCGCAGGTTCTCCAAGATATGCTTCAGCTATTGAAGGAAACCGTATCGAGCAGACACGCTGAACGTCTCGAACAGATTGTCATCGCGCTCATTGGGGTGGAGATCGGTATTGAATTGCATTTCAGTTCGGATATGAATGCGAAACTGATCTATTTCTGTTCCCCCATTCAGTTCTAGGTATCATCACCATCATCGTTGACCTATTCTCTTAATGGACAGATTCTGGAGTTCACATTTCACTTTTACACATTGTATTAATATGATGCTCCTTACATGGCCACGAGGACCCCATCTGTCGACTACAAGGAACGGGCATCGCAAAAAGCGGCGGAAGAAGATGACGGCGAACTCTTGCAATAACTCATAGATGGCTAAGATGTCCCCTTATCTTGTTCGATTCGGTGCGCTAGTACCTGCACTTCTGTCCCTGTCCTTTTCCCGTGTCCGCTCTCTTTCCCTGTCCCTATCCTTCCCGCTTGTCCGTGTGGCAGTCGAACTCTTCTCCTTCGCCCGCTCCTTTGTCTGCCTGAAACACAAGAACGCTATTCCCGTGGCCCTGCGAGTCTCGGCCAACGTCTTCTTCACACCGTCCAAGGATTCTTGTAGGTTCTCATCCCCTGGTTTGCGGGAATACGCTTGCGAGATCTTGTTGTACAACTCGGACAGCGTCTTTGCCGCGGAGGGAGTCACGTATCTCGAAATGGTCTGATGCATGAACTCGATCTCCAGTGTCGCCTATGGGATATATCGGGGGTTGAATATCAGCGATGTTCAGTCGTATTACGGATTAGCGAAGCGACGCCGCCCATAACTTACCCTGAGCATGCCTCCCATTCCAAATCGCTTAACTTGGCGGAAACATCGCAGGGCTTCTTCCGCGATGTCTTCCACAAGCGCATTCAAGGTTCGGTCTAGCAATGGAGCCGCTGCTGAACTAACTTGCGCATGTACGCCCACCAGGTACATTAATAGTTCATACATGTACGAGCGGATCTCTGTAAGAAATGGGGTAACGTCAGTGTTCTGGCTACATGAGAGGATACGTCCATAGTAGGGATATGACCATCGCACCTTTTGGCTGAGGGGTCTCGTACCAGTCCATTTCGGGGTCGAGGATACCGTCCCGAACGATACCCATGAGGACAGCGGATTTGGGCTTGACGTAACTCTCAAAGAGGGTTTTGTCAAGTTCTTGAACCACCGTCATGATAGTCTGTGTCCATGGCGGTCCGTCAGCGCGCCGCGGAGAAATGACCAACGCAAAGTTTGATGCTCTGGCATTGCTACAATGCCAAGGGGAGGAAGCGTTTTCTCACCTGTTTATCCGCTTCAATATTGATTCCGAATGCAGCTTCCAGTTCGCTCATCATGCTTGGAATCTGGCTCTTCATGAGGTGGCCGAAGTTCGAGACTACGAGGAGTAGCCGGATTTCCTGCGATGCATTGAATAGGTGAGTCACTATGTGCAGATGGAGGGGATACCGTCAGATAACGCACAGGGTCCTGAATGTTGAGTAATGCTAGCGGGTTTGTTCCTGTCATAGTTGCGCTCCCACTGGCAGGCTTCGCCCCCGCCACGCTCGGTGTTTCCTCAGAGGCAAGATGGACGAGCCCATCCAAGACGGCATACACGCTGTCTAAGAATGCCTTGGTAATCTTTCCAATGAACGCTGGAGCGACTGGATGTTGCTTCATGCGGGAAGATGACGAAGCTGAAGGGGCAAGGTCAACGCCTCCTGCGATCTTGAATGCGCATGTGGTGATGTGACGCTGGAATAGACGGAATTGAGAGAGATATAGAGTGGTATATGGTTCTACGGTCGAGCCTATCCAAGACTCAAGGGTATACAGGATGTTGGCATCTAAAACCCACTTAAGAGCTTGTCGACAGGTAGTTGGCAACGGGGCGTACCTCTTAGCCAAGCGTGGATCAAGATATCTTCAAACTTCCACCTGGCGCTTTCTAGCAGAGCCTTCAGGCTGGAGCTGGCGTCGTTGGAGATCTCCATCGAGTTGATTTCCTGGACGCTTTCTTGTACCTCACCAAGGATTTTCATAAGGTGATGTGCAGTAGTCAGCGAGTTCGAGTCCTTCGGTAACAGAGGCGGAGTCGTATTAGTCGCCGTAGTGGGTGGGGTCATCACAGCCATGTCGGAAAACAAGAAGAACTCCGACAGAAGGGAGATGTAGAGCTTGACGATATCCAAGGCCATTGTACGGCATTGCGATGGACTTCGACGACTGCTTGACGAACTCTTCTTGTACTTCCCATCCAAAAATGCCCTTGATATTCGCCAGAAATTCGGCAGAGAGGACATCAGGACCTCGGAGATGCTCTTGACCATGGTCAATATCCCTTGCCAGACCTCCTGTCCGCCAGTTTGCGCTATCCAGGTATTTATTACTATTGTATTGACCTTTCGAGACCATCCGTACTCACCGATGACAGTCTCCGGTTGCTTCGACTCCAAAGCTATGATACAGGTCTTCAGTTGAGTCGAAAGTATGGTCGTTAGTGCGTCTGGAGTGGGTAAACTGGGATCATGTTTCTCATGTAGAGCTGGGAATTGAAGTGAGTAAACACCATGCGTACGAAAGCAACTTACACACCCTTGACAACATCTACCGACTTGTCGTATGCTTCTTTCATTTGCGACATAATAGATTTATGCTGAGAATCGAAGTAGGTCCATACTGGCTCTTCATTGGTGCTCAATTCCATGAGTATGCTTGTGTCACCATCAGTTGCTGAATCATACGATGTCACAGAAGTTGGTCTTACTCAAGAGTTTTCTCCTGCTCTTCCACACTTCTTGACGGCTCTTGAAGCTTGGCCAGGAGCTGGTTCTTCATCTCGCCCATGACCTTCTCGACGGTTGCCCATACTTTATCCAATATTCGCTTCTGCTGTTGTTGTGCTGCTGCGGCTGCTTGACTGTCCTTCGTAGAACCAATGGGGAGGAGCTGTCCTGGTCTAGACTCGAGAAGAAATTTACCCTTCTTGTAGTCTCGCAGTGCAGCGTCATAACGGCCCTATTCTAACGTATCAGAGGATGCTTATTGGATTATTGGCGAATAAGCCATCACATACCGCCTCGATAGATTCCACGAGTGAACCGGGGAGGTTAAAGAAGAATTTAGAGCGTTCGAACACGCCCAGAGTTGTCCGCAGCTTCTGTGCTTTAGTGGCATTCTCTAGGACGGGAAGGAAGACCTGGTCCGCCTTTTGTGCAGATGCTTACAGAAATAGTCAGTAATCCTCAAATATATCTTGGTGGTACTCTCAGAGACACACCTTTGAGGTGTTCGCGGAGGGGCTTTGTACCAAAGTCATTATTCTCTGCCAACAAGCCTTCTCGCATCTCAGCGTAGAGAGCTAAGAAGCAAATCAGAGTGCATTGGATTCAGTTTGAGGTGCAATGCATACCGTCGGTGGAATTCTTGACGGCAACGAAGCGGTCAAAGTTCTCCTCGACCAACACGCGAATTGCTTCGGACTGTGAGTCGAGGGAGGCTCGTAACCGAGCAATACCAGATCCCAAGTCCTGATAGGTGGCATTCGGATGTACCACCGACAAGAACGTCTTGGGATTGAATCCCTTCGAAGATATCAGGACAGATGCCTCTAACTCAGAGCATTAGCACAGAACCGGGGGCTACTATCCTAATCGCAGACTGACTGGTCTCGGAATCCATCTTTCGGAAGCTATTTAATACCAGGATTAACATACGGTTATATACATGACGTGAGCGTATACTACGCACTCGACAGATGCACCCAACCCTAAAGGATCAGTCTCGTTCTCCCGATAGCCACCTGTGGGACTGGTCACCACCAGGTCATCGTGTTCGTCCCCTGTTTCTTCCCATTTCCTGTGGTGCGTCCATCAGCGGTAAGTTTACTCACAGGTCTAGGCTCATACGTTGGATTTGACGAGGATAACTTGTACGCCTTCAGGAGAGTCGCCTCGTCGATATCAAAGTTGAGTCGCGACATGCACTCGACTTCCAAGACCTGTTCCTACAAGGATGATTATCTGAGAGCCTTAGTTTCACCCAGCACTACTCCACAAATTGGATTGTTTCTGCCCGCGGAATATGCTGAACAGTCCCCTAGATGTTGCTGCTTTGAGGAGTGTCCAGGTCGTGGTCGAGGTTGTACCGCGCACAGGCATCGGCGTTCTGGAGGTAATCGCGGTCGCTCTGCCGACACTGCCGGGCTGAGGGTAAGACACCGTGACACTTCTCTCTCGAAGCGCCCATGTTTGGCGCCCGAATTGCAGGCCAAAAAACTGAATTACTTTGCCTGTCGTGTGTGTATATTTTCTGAATAAGAAGAGTCAGAGTATAGTACATCATTACACTGTCCTTTGAAGAACTGGAAGCCTCAGGAGAAAGGATTCGCAACTGTAAGTACTTACTTGGTCGGGACGCACGTGATTGCATGTGGTAAGTAAAGTTAGTCAAAAGCGCCCACCTTTTCTTTTATTAATTACTGTTGGTGCGGTCGTCGCGAAGTTGTTCCTCCTTCCGCCCTCATCCCAACGTTCGACGACCTTTATCGCCATGTCCAAGCAACGCGTTCGAATTTACACCGAGGAGGACGTTTTGGAGCACAACACATCCTCGAGTTGCTGGATCTCCCGGAATGGCAGGGTTTACGACGTGACTTCGTTCTTAGCCGATCATCCTGGAGGAGACGACCTTATCCTGAAGTACGCCGGAAAGGATGTCGGCGCGGTCATGAAGGATCCGGAGGAACATGTTCACTCTGATTCGGCTTACGAAATGCTTGAAGACTTCGTTATTGGTCGACTCGGTGTGGGGGAAGCCATTGTTAGTGACGGTACGTTTCCATTAACATTTTATCCGGAATTCTTTCTCAAAAACAATTAGACTGGGTTGCGGATGATGACTTCCACCCTGAGGAGACGGACTTGAACAAGGATTTCGAGAAGAACGAATTCTTGGATCTGCGCAAGCCCATGCTCAAGCAGGTCTGGGAAGCGAACTGGAGCAAGTCTTACTACCTCCAGCAAGTCCATCAGCCTCGTCACCTGCATGATTCTGCGCGTTTCTTTGAATCCGACTTCCTTGAGGTAGACCTTTTTGACCATCTATGGTGCCATTCTCTGACATGACATACAGATGTTTACGCGAACGGTCTGGTATGTTGTACCGATGATTTGGTTCCCCATTGCAGCGTACCTCTATGTCCGAGGACTCATGCAGTTCGCGTTTGGATCCAACTCCGTCCCGCCCTTCTGGGACAATCCTCTCGCACCCTTGCACATGGTTCTTGTCAGGCATGTCCCTGTGGAATCTATTGTGAAGGCGACTCTGTGCTTCTTCCTCGGCAATGTCGTCTGGACCATTCTGGAGTACACCCTGCACAGATTCCTTTTCCATCTGGACTACTACCTGCCCGACCACCCCGCCGCGTTCACGCTGCACTTCCTCCTCCACGGTGTTCACCACTATCTTCCGATGGACCGACTGAGGCTAGTCATGCCCCCTACACTGTTCACCATGCTTTCGTTCCCGTTCACGCAATTGGCCCATGCCATTTTCCCAGCTGCCATGGCCAACTCTGTCATCGCTGGTTCTTTCACTTTCTGTGAGTTTGGCGTCTACCTCGTGTACGTCCCTCACGCTAATGTCTTCCTCTATACAGACGTCCTCTATGACTGCATGCACTACGCGTACGATCCGTTCCTGCCTTTGACAAATCACTCGTGCTGACTGATCTCTGCAGACTCCATCACACCAGGTTGCCAGCGTACATGCGTGAGATGAAGAAATATCATCTCGCCCATCACTACAAAAACTTTGAACTAGGTTTCGGTGTCACCAGCAAGATCTGGGACTACGTTTTCAACACAGTTCTCCCGATCTAAACAGCTCCTTCCGGTCTCCCCCTAGTTCTCGGCGTAGAGACGATTAGGATAGAGGAACTTGGAGCTTCCTGATGGATCACCATAGCTTGACAGTTTTATAGCCTTATAATGGATTTTCAAAGTCTGGGTTTGATGTGTTATTTTTGCCCCTTCATGCTACTCCCCCACTCTTGATACCAGGTTTAGCGGACGACGGCAATAAGATTGCATCGATTCTTGATTCTGGCTCACTATGCGCCTTTCACGGTTTCACCAACCTGAAGCCTGTCACTAATGTTGAACGTTGAAACGCGGAATGTTGGCACTAAGTTCTCGGTGAGTGACTTCCGCGGAAATGCTGAACTCTGTAGAAATGAAGTCAGCGGATGCGATAATCCCAACGACATTGATACTCAACTCGCGATCGGTAAGTAGCTTCGTATGTTTTCCACTCAGTAAGCTTCAGAGACGGCGCAATGCTAGTCCCTTGGCTAGTCCTGTGAGAATTCGAAGTGTCGAACTCAGGTTCGCCTCATGGCTGATCAAAGGGTCGAATTCTGTGCTGCGGCGGGACCCCTTTATATATCAGACAAGATGTAGCCTCCCTCCCTTGCCCTGCGACGCCCCCAGAGGAAGTTTGGCAATCATGGGTACGCATTCCTGCCCGCATTGTGGAAAGTCCAAGTTCTACAGTGACGAAGCCGTGCATCGGGTATGTGCTGAGCATTGTTCGATTCAAATGGCTGACACAACTACTATACCAGCACCGTATCTCAGTTCATCCTCGCAAGTGTAGGATGTGTCGGCTTTGCAACCTATCCATCTGGAAGGACTTCTGGGAGGAGCATGTCGCAACACATGCAAATTGCCCTGAATGCCGGGAGGAATTTAGATCTACCTCAGATCTTTATGCAGTGAGTACTTGCTCTCTACGTTATTTCATTGCAATTGAAGCTTTCTTGTACACCTCTGTTGTGCAGCATATTTTGCAGGTGCATGCTCCTGTTCCTCCGCCTGTTCAAGCGGTCGAGGCTTCGGGCACCGTTTTGGCGCGCATTTCGAGGCCTGCTAAGCAAACGGTTTCCCCGCAAGCCACAGTGGACATAACCTCCAGCGTAACAAATCGAGACGGGGTTGAACGAGATAACTTGGATGCTGACGAAGCAGCGCACGTCGTCGAAAAATCTTCAATTCATTCCGCTGTTCAACGTGAAAGTGACAATGTTGTTGTTGTTTCATCAACCGCACTCCCTGCAACGTTCACCTGCGAGAAATGTCAAAAGGTAGACAAACCCGTGACCTTCGTTGCTTGTGGACATACGCTGCTCTGTCAATCGTGAGTACACATTGTTGATTGTCGCTCTCCGACTAATATAACCCATGACATAGTTGCGTGATGATTGACCTACTCAGTAGCGGGGCAGTACGCTGCTTCAGTTGCAGTACCGAGGTGTTGCATATTTCGAATTTGGCCTGAGCTTGCTGTATTTTCGCGAATCGTAATCATGAGCTTACCGACGAATCTCACATGCATGCATGGCTTCATGGGTCGTTGTCGCGTTTTTCCTGACAGTTCTTCGCTGCATTTTTCTTCCAAATGGAGAACGTAATTGTATTGGTCTCCTCTGGCACAGCGGGGGAGCGATTATCTTTTGAGCGGAAAGTAACCAAAAAGAACCGGCAAAGTGAAAGCCACTTCTCCGGAACTTTGCCACTCGAAGATTTGAACTCTGCAAGGAAAAGAGGCCAGGTGGCCTCTTATTGGACTCTTATCCGTCCTAAGAGGCTGAACCCACGAAGATTTTGAAAAGACTTCAAATCTTCCTCAAATGTTATCTCGCGGAAGAGCCTCCAAAGTGACTTTCACTTATTATGCTCTTTTCAGGATATTTCCGCGGAAAAGAAAATCGTTCCCCCGCTGTGTGGGGTCGTGTACTGCCAGTTTGCGCACCTCAATCCTTACCAGTGTCAGCAGTATATTCATCGCACCAGGTCCCATGTGCATGATCATCCAAAGCAACGTGAACGGTGAACGTTAACTGAAGTTCGGTGACGGCAGAATCGCACGCTTGCCTAAGCCTGCTGTTGTCTTTATGCCAGCTACGCCGCATTATCTTCTCACCATCCCTCCACCCTCCGACACCATGCAAACGTTAGTGACAAAGAGATATCCATGCCCTCGTTGTGGCAAGGCTAAGTTCAAATCAGAATCCGCGATGCGAAGTGTCAGTCGAACACAACATCTCTCTATGTATACCCATCCGACCAAGCTTGACCTCGATGTCTCTCGTAGCATCTTAAGTCCCGCAAGTGCAAGAATCGACTCGTAAAATGTCGTGTATGCAAGATGAAGATGCCACAGAGAGAATTGTCATTGCATCAGGCGATTCATCCAGCATGCGAATTGTGCCAAAAGAGATTTCGCAGTGAAGGAAGTGTTCACCAGGTAGGCACATAGCTACATCCATTATACATGTCCTGGATCCGGTGATGCCATGATGTAGCATGTTATCGACGAGCACTCTAAGAAGTACGCTGTCAAGGATGAGGAACTGAGCCACAGGTGAGATTCAAACTTCAAGAACGAGCGGAATCGGCATCTTCAATCTGGCCATAGCCCTGTTCATGCAGATACTCATGCGGGCAAGGCATCTGAGAATTTGCGCCATGCTTCGTCTAGTGAGATGACCCCGCCAGGCCCAGCGGCTTCTGATAGGTCATATGCATGCGTACCACAGCCCAAGCTGGAGGATACAACTTCAGAAGAGCTAGAGGATGGGGCGGAGATAGAGCTTCACCTCACTGCGGATGTTACCGACCCGGATGCGACGTCAACGCCCACAAGCTTTTCATGCAGCAAGTGTGAGCAGTCGGTTCATCCCATCAAGTTCCCTTGCGGACATATCTCTATGTGCCAATCGTGAGTGTACCCCGCAATGGAATAATGGAAAGAGTTGGGCTGATCGTTTCCTTTGCTAGTTGCATAATCATTGATATGTTGAGCAGGGGACTTGTGCAGTGTGCGAGTTGTGAATCGGAAGTTCTGCGGAGAGTCGAGAACAACGTTGTTGGGTTATAGGTGTGAGAGAGTACCTCGAAGTTCCCCGCACATTCATGTCTTCCGAATTGACATATATTTGCTTCCGGCCGTGTGCATACGCATCACTCTGGCAAGATCGACGATATTGGCAATATTGCGTGGTACTTGTTGTACCGCCGTTGCGCAGCGTTGGGCTTTCCCGATATTCACGGATTCTGTGCTCGACCTACATACTGAGGCGTATTTCCCGGTATCTCCGATTGCGGTGTCCATCCCTATCGTGTTCGGCATGCAGCCTATTTATTTTGGGCTCATGGCCCGCTGTACTGCTGCGCTGCTGAGGTGTCCCCGCGGCTACGGTTGCCTGTGAGTCCGCGGATGAAATTTCCCGCGCGCCGCCTTGCTGGCAACGTCGCCACATCGTTGAGGACCTTGCAGCACCTCCAAATTGTAACGTAGTGTAATTTTGAGGACATATTCTTGAAGTACTCGCTCCTGCGAGTCGAATGGTATCGAGAAAATGTAAGAAAATGTCAAACAATATGCCAGGAAAAATACCGTGGGCTTTGCCACCGGTGCACAATGGCTAAGCGCTCGTACAAGAACAGCAGCGAAGTTGTCGACGACCTTGCACCACCTCCTGAATGTCAAAGCAAAAATTGGGGACATATCTTACGGTACCCACACATGCTGTTGGAATGACTTGCTTCAAATAAGATGAGAAATGAAGTCAAGGTGTAGCGTGCGCGAAGCGGTTGGCGAGTAGAACCGATCTTGATTACTAAGAGTTTCCTTTTCGGGTTTTATGTGTTTTCTCTTTCTCTTTATCTTGCGTTCGTCTTCGGTCTTCGGTCCGTTTATACCTCGACGCCATATATAAAGCCAGCTATTCTGTACCTACATCCCCCAGTTCGTGCTGAAGAAATCTCAGTCTTTACACCTGTCTTTTACTCAGTGCGACTCTTCCCTTGTGCCGCGACCGCCTTCCTCTTTAGGAGCGCCAGCGGTTACACTTTTTTGACAGTACATCGACTGTTATCATCGCTTTAACCTCTCCCCTCATCGTCTTTTCCCCTTTCCTCATCGTTTAGACTCGTCTCACCCTCTCTCTCTCGTATAACGACCGTCTGGCTGGATCCCCCCGAGCTTGATCACCTCGGACTTCCTCCCCCTCGGCAACAAACCCCCTAAACATATCTGTTTATCTCTCAAGTCTCGAGAATACCCCTCGCACCATGTCCGGACGCTACAACCTACGTCGTGGAACGCTCTCGCGCGCCGCTGCGCACGACGAGAGCAATATACCTGGTGCGTTCTCTCACTCTGATAATGAACACCCCAACGCGATCGAGAACACACCTGGCCGTCGTACCTACAGCCAGGTGGTGTCCTCTCGCCCCCCCTCGCCGGACAACGGTCCCGAGGAGCCTGCTGGTAGTACCCCTGCCAGTGGAGACACGACGTCCTCGCCCCTTACGAGCGTCGATACCGCTTCCGCGGTTGCCGTTACCGGTTCAGCCCCCGAACCCTCCGTCGATGTTTTGGCCCAACACGACGAAGAGGCTGACGATAACCAGAACAATTGGACTACGGTACGTCGTGGACGTCGCCGTACTCTCGATGAAGAACTCGCGCGCGCGGCCTCCGCTTTGTCGGACGGCCATTTGAACACCTTACGTGCTGCTGAGGACGGCTTGACCCCCGCTCAGCGTTCGCACTACGAGAGCCGAATGGCTCGTGTATCTACGGTAAGCCCCGATCGTCCCCCCTCTCGCGGTGAAGGACCTTCGAAGGCTAAAGGCAAGACTGTTGACCCTCGCAACTGGGGTAACAGTGGAATCCCTGACGAGGATCTTGATCCCGACACTCAACAGCGGGAGTTGGACGCGTACAACGTTCAACGCTCCCTTCGGCGATCATTTTCTCCCGACGAGCTGGATGAAGAAGAACAACGGCTCGCTCTCGAGCACTGGGCCGCTATGAAGGCTGCTCAACACACTCGCCCTAGCAGTCCCATCCCGGATGTTACGATGGGGACTCCCCCTCCTTCTCGGTCATCAACGCCGTCTATCCAGGAAATTATACCACCCGCATTTTCGGCACCGTCTGCTGCGCGCGAAACGTCGGTCGAGACCATCGCCGCCCAACTGGTCGAAATTCAACGGGAGCTAGCGGAGCTCCGCTCGGCCAGATCCGTTGACAGTCCCGCCGTTGAGACTGCTCGTCGCGATAAGGCCCCGAAGCCTAGCAAAGCCAAGGGCAAAGGCAAAGGTTATGTAAGTTCCTCACATATCAAGCCTATCGCGCAACTAGAGCCCGGTAGTTATATTGGGCGTGTATTAGATACATTAAATAATACATTCCCCGGAGGAGACCCTTCCGACTCTAGTTCTTCAAGCGATAACGACTCGTCGGGCTCTGATGCAGATGACGAAGAAGAGCCCCTTCGGAAAACAACCAAAGGCGGACTTCAACTCAAACCTGAGAAACCTACAATATACTCAGGTTCGCAGGATGCTCGTGCGTTTCACACTTTTGTGCGTCAGTGTAACGACTACGTTGGCCCAAACGGGTACAATGTAACCCGCGAAATGCAGGTTTCGGTCGTTTCGAACTTTCTTTCGGGAAAGGCCAATGACTTTTTCATTACATGTGTATCTAGTTCCCCTCGTCGATGGAGTCTACGACGTTTCTTCATGGAACTATTTAATTGGTGCTTCCCTGTCGATTTCCGACTCCAAATGCAGGAACGGCTTTTGGCCTGCTCACAGCGAAATCGTACCGTTCGAGAATATGTTCACGATCTCGAAGGACTGTACCTAATCTGCGGTAACACTATATCAGCCCAAGAAAAGGTCAGCAAGCTGTGGCATGGTTTCGTGCCTTACCTCCAGAAAGAGTTATGGAAGAAGGAACTTAGTCCCATTCACTCTACCTGGCGGCAGGTAGTTGATACCGCGGAAATCCTCGAGATAGCAGAACGGGCTGGTGAACGAGCTGCGAGGCATGCACAATCTTCGACGAACACCCGCAATGCTGGGTCATCTCGCAACCACACCGAGAATAGGTCAAATGACAATCAGTCTCACCAGAATACTCGTCAGAATGACAGAAATCGTCGAGATCGGCCGAACGATAGAAACCGCAATGGTCAAAGTCATAATGGAGGTAACCGACCTTCAGGCTCTAACACTCAATCTCGGACCTTTACTAGCACGTCGAACGCGACTGCAGGACCCTCTAGGCAATCCAACACACCTCGGATATCTGATAAGGAGAAGTCCGAATTACGAGCTGCAGGAAAGTGTTTCGTATGCAAAGAAACCGGTCATTTAGCTCGTAGTTGTCCGAAGTCGAACATGGTCAAGTCCGACCGTAAGGGCAAGGCTCCAGGATTGTCTAACTACAATATAGAGTTGGCGGCTTCTAATATTGAAGAATTACAAGACCTTGCTGAGTCTACTGCTCGCGGCGATATGTTAAGCCTGAATAATGCTGAATTTGATCTTTCCGAGCTTGCAGAACAGGTTGATACTAAACCTGAGGATGTCATTTTGCTACCCAAAACATGCAAAGATCGTAACGGGCGACCGTACACCCGCCTGGACGATGTGTATGCATTGAATGCTATGTATGTTCTGGAGAAGAATGCTCCATATTGGTCTAGTTGCGAGGAATTGGAATTCTGTGTCTACCGTGTTTCCGATACCCGGTACGTTATCATGAATGAGGAAATAGAAGAAGACGTACTCATAGACGGGGAACTCCTACGAGACCCCGAATTTGACTTACCTTCGTGGTACGCTATGCAGGTAGCCGAACAGGTTCCTCGTAGCTGTATGATTCGAGGACGAGAACTCTCTCGCCTCGGAGATGCAATTGTCCAAATTACAACTCGGATTCTCAATAAGGAACTCCCTGTACCTGAACATCCTTTCCAAGATTTCCAAAAGGTTATTTCTCCGCGCTTTGCTTGCAAACGAGTCGAGAACGTACTGTTGGTACATGATAGTTACCTCAGTCTCTATGTCACTATCCCTCTCAAGCATCTCGAGAATACAGCCTTTGACCTGATAAATTTTTATGCTACTCATGCTCGTCGTGCTTTTCAGGTAGCTAGGGACCCCTGCGACTTCTGGTTGGATGAAACCGATAGCTTCCTGACCGCTATGGCCGCCACAGTACCCACGGAAACCATCCCCGCGATCCAACGCAACTCAGGGGCCACGCGAGACTTTCGCCGTCTAATCCCCGAGCCAGCTGTTGTGGTCGTCCGTGTCAATGACCAGCCTGCTCGTGCCCTTCTCGACTCTGGCTCATTGGCGGATTTCATGTCTGCAAAACTTGCACATCAGCTTGGCATCAAGACATTCGAACTCGAGAAACCCTTACCGGTTCATTTGGCTGTCCAGGGTTCACGCGCCAAGGTGAACTTGGGATGCAAGGCCAACATCTCATATCAGAATGTCTCAGGTGCGCGGTATTTTGATATAATCAACTTACTGAATTATGATCTGATTTTGGGAACCCCATTCATGTTCCAGCATCGAATCACCGTAGGATTCAACCCAACAACCGTCGTGGTAGGCAGCGCCACCGCGCAACCCATCGAGGGCAAGCACGTTCGCGTTCTCGAATCCCGGGCTGCA
>MU275384.1:0-46016 GCA_022160315.1 Panus rudis PR-1116 ss-1
ATCCTCGCGCTTGCAGCGCTTGAGGATTGGCACATCGAAGGCGTTGACGTCAAGAACGCCTATCTATATGGCAAACTAGACGAGGAGATATATATGGAACAACCCGAAGGCTTCAAGGACAAAGGCCAAGAGCACAAAGTACTCCGGCTACTGCATGCTCTATACGAACTCAAACAAGCTGGCCTAGCATGGTGGAAGGCGCTAAACGAGTCCATGGAACTTCTAGGCTCAACACTCCCCCTCGCTGAGTGCAGCCGTATGAGGCGCGCTAAGCGTTCTTTGGCGAGTAGAACTCAAGCCCGAGTTCCGACCTAAATTTGTGGAATTTTATATGCCCAAGATTCTTGGTGAGCATATCTGCGGGATTCTCACTTCCGTCGATGAAGAAGAGCTCTACCTTTCGGTTGGCTACAACTTCCCTAACATAGTGATATCGGATGTCGATGTGTTTCGACTTCCGCTCCTGTACTGGGTTGGATGCAATGAATATTGATCCTTGGTTATCACCGCAAATGGGGATAGGATTGAGTTGGTATCCGATCTCCTCTAGGAGGGATCTTACCCACATGACTTGGCGACTACAGTCTGATAGTGACATGTATTCTGCCTCAGTGGATGATAGCGCGACTGTCTTTTGCGCTCTGGATTTTTTTGAGAATCCCGCAGATATGCTCACCAAGAATCTTGGGCATATAAAATTCCACAAATTTAGGTCGCAACTCGGGCTTGAGTTCTACTCGCCAAAGAACGCTTAGCGCGCCTCATACGGCTGCACTCAGCGAGGGGGAGTGTTGAATCCGGTGTAAGTCCGGATACACATCAATGAGATCCGGCATAGCCCCGGAGCTCGTATCATCACATGCCCATCATTGCTTGATGGATGATCAGTGATATCTATGGTTATCTATGACATCATATGACATATCACGCTTACTCTCTATGCTCTCACATGTATATAAACCCCCTGTAACCACCTCGGAATATAAGCAGTTTTATCCCTCTGCAACCTAAGTCGTTAGTACAAGCCTCACCCGCAGGTAAGCCGGGTGCGCCCAGATAAGGGCTGCTTCAACAGCTATTCGACGACAAAGTCGCATGGCCTGTCAGCAAGTTCACGAAGGTGATGGCTGGGGCTGGGTGAAGAGCAATGAAGATTCGGAGGAAGGTGGGTATGGCGGGCGCTATCTGCATTAGTATAGTACTTCAAATTCACCAAGAGCATTTTGTAGTATCAATAGAAAAGAAGTTGCTGGACTTGAAGGAATACTACAAAGTTGCTACAAAACTTTGTAGACTCTCGAGATATGGGCGCCAAGAACTTACGTAGCCTCGCGTGCTTACAGAGCCGCGTCGGTTTTCGGGATTAGGTTCATACGACTTGGACCCGTACTTCGAGGTCGTCGACGTGTACGACCCCCTCAACTGCTCTCTACTCGTTGTATGAATTTCTTTGGAGGTCTTAGAAGCTCAGCTGTATCATCCGCCAGGTCATGTAGTCGCCGACTACTAACTGCCGAAGCTGGTCCATCGCGCCCTCGGATTGACTTACGTCTTAGTCGGGCAAGATTCCAGGCGGATCGACGATGCTTTAACACCTCGACTGTCACGGACTCTCCTCCTGCGCAAGCCGCACGGTATCCTAGATGGGTTAACAAACCTGTGCCCAAAACGGATGATGTGTCAAAGGACAGTTCAGGGAAGACGGCTGTAGAGGGAGAAGGACACGATCCACAACGAACAGACAAGGTACAGCTGGAGGGAGAATCTAGTGGTCAAGCTCCACCATCCTCCTCGTCACCTCCATCTTCATCCTCCTCGTCATCGTCGTCGGGAGATGGCTCGGACGGGTCGAAGTCGGACCCGCCACCTTCACCTCCCCCAGACCCTCCGTCACAATCATCTACATCGATATCCAAACAATCTGTACCGGAAAATTACCCCCAGGTCTTAGCTCTACCCATCGCACGTCGCCCGCTCTTTCCCGGTTTCTATAAAGCTGTCGTGGTTCGGAATCCTGCCGTCGTAGCTGCTATCAAGGAAATGATGCGTCGTGGTCAACCATACCTCGGTGCATTCTTGCTCAAGGACGAACATGCGGATAGCGACGTCATCACGGATTTGAGCCAGGTACACCCAGTCGGTGTGTTCGCTCAGATTACGAGTGTATTCGCTGCGAACACAGGTCCCACGGACGCCAGCGGAGAGAAAGAGGAGGGTCTCACGGCCGTACTCTATCCTCATAGGCGCATTCGAATTACAGAATTGGTCAAATCAGGTGCTACTTCGGCGACCGCCAATGTCGAAACTATCGAAGAGCCTTCACAGGAGAAGTTGGAAACAGCTGTCGCAGAAACTTCTGAAGAGACATCTGGCGAGGAATCATTGCCTACACCCCCGCCGTCACCGGAACCGTCTGAGTCAACTGAGGTCGTATCCCCTGCGCTGCTCCAGACATCGTTCCTGCACGATTATAACGTCTCCATTGTGCACGTCGAGAATTTGGTCACCCAGCCCTACAACAAGGATGACCAGTATATCCGTGCATTCATGTCCGAGATCGTGTCTGTCTTCAAGGATATCGCGCAGCTTAACCCTCTGTTCCGTGACCAAATTACCAACTTCTCCATCAACCAAGTAGCGTCCAACGTCTTTGACGAGCCTGACAAGCTAGCAGATTTCGCCGCAGCTGTCTCTACTGGTGATGTCAACGAGCTTCAGGATGTTTTGGAGGCGCTGTCTGTCGAGGATAGGTTACGCAAGGCCCTTCTCGTTCTGAAGAAGGAACTCATCAACGCTCAACTTCAAAGTAAACTCGCACGTGATGTTGACAGCAAGATTGCCAAACGTCAACGTGAGTATTACTTGATGGAGCAGTTGAAGAACATTAAGAAGGAGCTTGGTATGGAGTCGGATGGGAAGGATAAGATGATTGAGAAGTTCAAGGAGAGGGCTGCATCGTTGAAGATGCCAGAGCAAGTCAAGAAGGTATTCGACGAGGAGCTTAACAAGCTGGCTCATCTCGAACCTGCTGCATCAGAGGCGAATGTCACTCGCAACTACCTCGAATGGTTGACTCAGGTAAGATGAAAATTCCCTTCTTACAGGTGGTCGTACTAACATCAAATCATAGATTCCTTGGGGTCAACATTCACGTGAAAACTACTCAATCGCCCACGCGACCAAGGTGCTTGATGAAGACCACTACGGCCTTAAGGACATTAAGGACCGTATCTTGGAGTTCCTTGCTGTCGGCAAACTCCGCGGAACAGTTCAAGGCAAGATCATCTGTTTTGTTGGTCCTCCTGGTGTTGGAAAGACGTCTATTGGCAAGTCTATCGCAAGAGCACTGAACAGACAGTTCTTCCGCTTCTCTGTTGGTGGTTTGACGGATGTTGCGGAGATCAAGGGTCATAGGCGAACTTATGTTGGGTATGTGCTATGAATCTCGCTCTAACGTGAGAATCATTGTTAACTGTTCTTTCAAAATCCAGTGCTCTCCCTGGAAAGATCATTCAGGCCTTGAAGCGCGTCGGTACTGAGAATCCGCTTGTCTTGATTGACGAAGTGGACAAGATTGGTCGTGGACATAACGGCGATCCCGCCAGCGCACTCCTCGAAATGCTTGACCCTGAGCAGAACACCGCATTCTTGGATCACTAGTAAGGATTGTCTTTTTATACTACTTCGTCCCATCGTACTAATATGTCTTCATAGCATGGACGTCCCAGTCGATCTCTCAAGGGTATTGTTTGTCTGCACGGCTAACGTCCTGAATACTATCCCTGCTCCTCTACTCGACCGTATGGAGGTATTGGAAGTCAGTGGATACGTCTCAGAGGAGAAAGCTGTCATCGCGGACAGATACCTCGGACCTCAGGCCAAGGAAGCATCTGGTCTCAAGGACGCTGATATTCAGCTTGAGCCGGCAGCCATTGATATGCTAATCAAGTACTACTGCCGTGAGAGCGGTGTTCGTAACTTGAAGAAGCATATTGATAAGGTACGTGATCATTCCTCATTCATGTTGGTCATCCTAGGCTTACCGCGTCATGGCGTAGATCTACCGTAAGGCTGCATTGAAGTTGGTTCAAGACCTCGGCGAAGAGACCTTCCCCGAACCCGAGCCCGTTGCTGCCACATTAGGTTCCAAGGACGAGAAGAGCGACAACAAGACGGTTGAGAAGCAAGATGCGCCTTCCAATGAGCCGGCTGCTCCCGATTCGAGCACTCCCAAGGAGTCATCTACTGCGTCTACCTCCACTGAAGGCCGGGAAGTCACCACTACGGAACGGCAACCCATGAAGATTCCCGAAAACGTCCATCTTCGCATTACACCGGAGAACTTGAAGGATTATGTTGGGCCCCCGATTTACTACAAGGATAGGCTGTACACTACACCTCCTCCCCCTGGTGTCAGCACCGGTCTGGGCTACTTGGGTAATGGATCTGGTGCTGTTATGCCTGTTGAGGCTACCGTACGTTGTTCTTTGCGTATACTATTTCGAAGCTGCTTGACTAACGATTCTCCGTAGTCCATGCCTGGCAAGGGTGGATTGCAACTTACTGGTAAACTTGGTGAGGTCATCAGGGAGAGCTCTCAAATTGCTCTCAGTTGGGTTAAGAGCCATGCATACGAACTGGGTATCACCAAGACGCCTGAAGAGCAGTTCTTGACGGATCGTGATATCCACGTGCATATGCCCGAGGGTAGTATTGGCAAGGAAGGTCCCAGTGCTGGTACCGCGATCCTGTCGGCATACGTTTCGCTCTTCACCAAGACGAAGATTTACCCTGATATTGGTATGTTTGTCCCTTCACCATTGCTTATTTCTGTACTGACGACGACTTCAGCCATGACCGGAGAAATCTCGCTTGTTGGTCAAGTACTCCCTGTGGGTGGTTTGAAGGAAAAGATCCTGGCTGCTCACAGAGCGGGCATCAAGACAATCATCGCACCTGAGGCGAACCGTCCTGATATCGAAGAAAACGTTCCCCAGAGCGTCAAGACCGGTATCCGATTTGTGTACGTCGACGACGTCAAGTCTGTCCTGCATGAAGTCTTCCGAGGTACACCCATCGCGGAGAGGTGGAAAGACACTCTTGCACCGTGATAGTCGTCTAGACACGCTTAGTATAATCTATCAGACACCACATTGTCTACTCTCAATCATTTAGTCGAGATTTTTCAGTTTCTCTAATACTTCCAGTAGTATTGAGTATATAGATGCAATCCTTTCCTTTGCACGGCATTTATTTACTGTATTTTACAATGCACAATCCAGCTCCTCTTGTACAATACACCGACAGCTAACAGCATCTTCCCGAGTCTTGCCAGAGTTCGAATGCTCAACCAATACGCCTGCCAAAACGGGACGTAGGTGTTACACCGGCGGGATTTGATATTTTTTCTCTGCCGCTTCGCGTGCTCGTTGGGTGTCGCGTTCAAGGTGAACTGCGGCGTATCGTTTCGTATCCTTACAGCTGCTTTCATGTAATACTCTTTACCTTTGTCGAGCATACGACCATTCAAGTATCCATCGCTAATCATATCTCTGCATCTGTTGTCATCATAATCAATGTCGGCGGGCAAAGACGCTGTCACCACCAACCAACGGCTGTTTCCTCTATTTCGAAGCCATCTCAGCGACCCACGGCCTGAAGTGTATGTTCCTACGGCTGAGAAGCTGGCTTTGTGGCTGAGCAGAGATAAAGCGTATTATGACTATGCAAGACCAATTGTACGTCGAAACTAAATTGTGTATGACAGCTCCAAATCGTATCAAGACCGCTAACTTGGCTATTCGTAGATCATTGAACTACTAGAGGTATGCGGCATATAGTATCATTTAAAGAGTAAAAACTGAGCCTGTCACAGATCGCACAAAAGACTCTTGCACAAGTAGCGGACGACGTCAATGGTCCGCAACCCTTTCACATCTCTCGTTGTCCGGAAGCCTTGAGGCCACTGGTCGATAGATATGTCGAGCTAATCGCTACGGCCGCCCGTTTCTACAACTTGTTCCCTGAGCCGCACTTAAGAGGTAGAGCCAACATCTTTTCACACCATCCAACTCACTTGTAGTGTCGCCTTCTCATGCTTACGGTTTTTGTTCTGCAGCAAGATTGCAAGCGCTCATCTTCACAATAAGACCTATCGCCCCCGCCGCGCCGCCCACAGCGAGGCCGCAATCTAATCCAAGAGTGGTCACTCCGAATCAACTTCAAGGGTATGGTCATTTTTCACTCGCCTTGTGCGGTTTTGTAAGTAATATTTCAGATCGCAGCTTCCCCAACAACATGGGCAGCGTCCCCCTAGCCGTGTACAACCATCTCCGATCGTTCCCCAGCTCCCTGTATCTGCCTCAGCTCCAGGTATTCGTATGAATACCCCAGGTTCCGGACCACCTACTCCCGTGTCTGCTCCGCCCAACATGGCAAGCTTTCACGGGATTAAGCGAGCTCGACCTGAAACTACTTCTGTTTCACCTGTATCCATTCCCGGGATAGCAGGTCAAAGACTTCACTCATCACGGTCTCCTCATACTCCTGAAGTCCCTTCTCGACCGCCTTCCGGAAGCGCTACTGTTCCTATTCAGAGCACTGGGCGTCGTAATTCATCAATGCCACTGAGTGTGCCACCCCACAGCACAGTTCCCGTATCCCAGTCAGCTTCTTCCGCGACCAGCATATCTCAAACCAATCCTGCCGGTCTCCCTCTTCGAGTGTCTATTCCTACCTCGGCAAGTCCTCCAGTCAATCAAATGTCACCTCCAGCGTCAGCTCCTGCCACTACAGAATCATTCGCATCGAAGATTCCCCGGAATGACGGTCCTCCAGCAAAGCGACGAAAAGTCAAGAAGCTTAATGCTGATTTCCTCAATAGTGATGTACAATGGTACGCTCACAAGAAAGACGATGCGCCAGTCAAAGCGGTGGGCGAGAACCTTCAACGCACGGATTTCGCACCCAATGAGACTGGAGATTTGGCACAAAATACTAAGCCAAACCAAGCAGACGCGCCATCTGCCACACCACGTTCACCTCCTGCTGGGTCTGAAATTGCACGTGACCCGTCGCGGCCACCTCTGATGGCCCCTTTGGTCAATAACTCTCCTCCTACCAGTCCCTCCACTTATCCCCCCACCATCTACCCTCCCCAAACAGCTGATAACGACATTGAGATTGTTGACTTAACCGTTGACGCAACTCAGGCTGACGATAAACCTGAACCACTACTCGCTGATCAGGAACGCCACACTGAAGTCTCCGATTCCGTACAAGGCGAACCGCGACGTCCCAGTTCAAGCATGGATACACTATCGACTGTTCAGCACGAACATCCTCCCGTTGCACCACCAACCCCGGTTCCCACCACTGAGATCGAGCCCTCACCATCAGAGCCTATTCCTTTTACTTCAACCTTACCTTCGACACTCCCGATTATCGCCCCAGCAGCCCCGTCTCCTAATGATTCACTCACAACACACGACGCACCTCTATCAACTATCACTATGAATGCAACTGAAGCCGATCTGGGGCCTGTTCAGAAAGCATCTCCTCCATCCCATCCTGCCGAAGCTCGTCAGATCTCATCTGTGACCGAACCAAGTCGCGAACCAGAGGACTCTTCAGGGCCAAAGAGTCCATTAGCCACGTCTAGTGACGATGTCGATCAAACAAGGACTGGCTTCACAACGCATGTGGGACATCGGGAGTCTACGAACCCCCCGATTAAAACTCTCATAGTCAAATCGGAATCGCCTGAGCCATCGTCCGCGATGACTGACGAACATGTGGAGGAAGAGATTGATGAGTTGATGAGCTCTCAGTCGGATGCGGGAGACGTCGATGTTGGCCGGTTTGTGCAGGCTCCTAGGAAGGAAACTAGTGTCACGCCTCAGCCTCAGGATTCTCGTATTGAAGAGTCGGTTGTTGTCCCTGTACAATCCACCGCGAATACCGCTGAAACACTGGTTGGCTCAAGTGAACCGCAAGACGAAGCTACAGGAGACGTACCAGTGACGTCTACAGAACCTTCGCACCCATCGGCATCTCAAGCTCAAGTTACAGCTGATGATACTGACATGCGCGGTGCTGTCATGGATGTCGTTCCTGATGAACAACCTTCGGAAGAACCAAGCACGGTAGAAGCCAACCTTGGTGTATCGACTCACGAGGCAGGAGAAGTGTCGCGTTCTATCACCCCCGTCGCCACTCAACCGGAAGAAGGAGAAGTGAATCACGTGGAGGTCCAGCAGGTAGAGGAGGCTCACAATGCCACGGTCGATGAACGTGAAGAGGGCGAACTCACGGATGTACCCCCTACCCGAGAGGGCAGTCGACCACCGCAAGCTTCAACATCGTCACCAATTCAAGCTAGCGAGAATGCTACGGAGCCCAATAGAGCAACGCCTCAAACGAGCGATAGTGAGAAAGGCATGGGTTCTGGCCCTTCTGATTCTGAGGACCAGGTCCCTAGACCAGAGCCGTACAAACGCACTGTTGTGCTACATCGCGCAAAGCACGTGCGCCAGCGCAAAACGTATAAGTTCGAAATATCGCATGAACAAATGGAAGCCATCGCGCTCTGGAACAGGCGCGAGGATGTCCCAGAGTAAGTCGGCGAATAGTTCGTTCTCATCGCTCTGGTTGTTAACTCTTGGTCTGTGCAGTGACATGACACACAGCTTGGCGTTGACTCTGTCCGTGCATTCGCAGAAAAACTGTGTTAGCATACTTGAGAAATCTCCCGACGCTGACCCTGACTCTGCCTTTGGAGACCCTGTTAAGTGGCAGACGCAGTACAGAATTCAATATAGATTCAACGATGGAGCATGGATGGGGCTATATCCACCCTTCATTGTGAGTGTATCGATACCTCTGAAGCGCGGATCCATCGTAACCATTTTGTTCATAGAGCACAAAGGATCATCTAGTCGATCTTTCTCAGCATGCAAAGGAAGGGGAGAACACATTCGAGATCTACAACGAAGGAGGCCTTGAAGAGTATATGTACATGATACAAGTCCGGAACCCATCTGCGGTCCAGCTTGCCGAATTGCAGGATTCCCGTGGAATGATAGCGAGATGGCGCGAAAATCTTCGACGACTCACGAATTGCAGTCTCCCTCCCCTCGAGCTGCATTGGCCGAGCAGTCTACCTTCAGAAATGGCCGCACTGGGCAGAGTTCCGATCAACGCGCGATGATTTCACCGTTACTACACCAGCTCTTGCTCTTTCTTCGTCGTACTTCGTTGGCTTGGGCGTTATCACTTTCTTGTGGAACGTGTACAGACTACTACAGTCATTTACAATTGGGTGAAAATGATAGCCGTGCTTCGTAGGATAAGTACAATAGTCTCGTGGAATACGAATACTCGCACTCGACTGTACCGACCGGAGGTATGCATATGGTCATGATAGATGAGACAATCCTGCTACAACAGGCACGACAGGCCTTTGGGCCGGGAGAGGCTCAAGTCGTGCTCAATATTCAAAGCATAGACAGGGTGGTCTACTAGACTGGGATCAGCTGTGGAGGTGCCTGATTGATGCCGATGATTCGGATGCTCAGGCTAGAGTATCCAGGGTTGACTCGGAGTTGCATACGTTATATAAGTATCTTTGGCGATGCGCCCAGAAGAGCGCGGCGTTCATCATCTCTTGCCTCCGCAAAAGCTGGCAAGAGTGTCTCCACTTTCGTCCAGGCGCATCCTTCATAGTGCGACGACTTGTCGGAGGTCGGTCGATCTCGACTGCAGTAGGTACCAAGGAACTTTACGTCTGAAAATGTGTCTGACAATCTCGCAGGCTGAATCACCAAAAAATTGACCTTTCGAGCGACTTTTCAGTTTTCGCCCCATATATATCACGCACTCCCTGTATGTGTGATGCACTACGTATGTATGTGGGCAAAATATTTTTTGTACACTTGGACCTTCATAGTGCGAGCGCGAAATATAAGGACCGGGGCTTTCCGTGCCCATAAACTACTAAAGACCAAAAGGTTAGAGAGATCGAGTAAAAGGTGGCTGTTCACAGACCACCGAGTCCTGATCGAGATTGATACAAGTACAGTATACACGAGGACGAATCAAAGAACGCGTAAGGGAAATAAAACAGGGACAAAGCGTAAATATAAGAAATTGTCATGATCGAACAAAAGGCCGTGGTACGTAGCAATGACCATGATGTAACTAACTGTTACAGTATCCTTGCAGCAGAATTGCGCATTCGGGAAAGTATCTGACAGTCTGGCTGCCACCTTAGGGGGTTGCATTGAGATCTGTATGAAGCCTGTCTAGCCATGGGCTGTTGAACAGCTTCAAGGGCCGCATCTGAGGCGTCGATCCAGTAGAAGCACCCAAAGGTGTCTCTATCTACGGCCGAAAGCACGCAATGCCAGTAAAGTAGCAACGAAACCCGGGATCGAAATTTCCAGGTGTCTTATTGACGGCCAGGCTGAAATCATCTTCTCGGTGTAGTCGTCAGGAAGGGAAAGGGGCAGATACCAAATCGTTAATGTCCTCAAATTATGAAGCGTCAGAAGGGGGGCAATCGAAGGAGACTCGATAGGTATTTCTTGAACAATTTCCATGTGCAACGAGCGTAACGACTTGAACCCGGAAATAGCGGCGAGGAACTGCTGGATTTCAGAGGCGGACGCTTTGACATAACCATGGATAAAGAGAACCTTCAGACGCGCGAATCTCGACGCCTGGAGTAAGAGGATCGGTAGTTCTGTTATGAAGTACAGCCCGAGGCACCTTAGCACTGGGAAGAGGTGTACCTCGGAACTGGCTGAAATGAGATCGACCATGCTCTCTGGATTGACCAGTGAGATATCCAAGGTCCGCAGCGTCCGGGAGCAGGATAATTTGAGTAGTGAGGGTGCCGAAGGCTGGTATTCCAGACAGAAAAGGGTCTGCAGGACTGGGAACGAGGTCGATACACGTTCGACGACATCCTGAAGTACACTGCTATTTGCATACGATATTCGCGCCCCTGAGACTTCTAGTTTACGAAGCCCCCGGCAGCGCTGCTCCGCCATGGAAAGGAATGCCGCGGTTATAAATTCATTGCTGCATCCACTGCTGATCTCAACGAGATTGGGCCCCAGCAGAGGCATGAAGCTGATAACCTTGTCAGACGACACATGATCGAGGTTCCATTCTAGCCGTGTCAATGAATGGAACGCCTCTCTTGTCGGGCAACACAATGCAAAGATCTCCAGTGCACGTACTGCTCGATCATCGTATATGCGGAGGGTTCGAACGCGACGGGAGTTTCTGATGAAACGGTCCCAATCGGTGTCCAGCAACGTATATGCAGGATTGTACCTCTGAAAGTCATTGACTAGATTATCGCAATGACGCAATTTGAGAGGCCATACATGGACGTACTAAACGACCATCCTCATTCATTTTCCACGTTTCCTTCGGTAAACAGAAGAACAGAGGAACCAGGCTATTGAGGGTTCGCCAAAGTGTATTCATTGCGGGCTCGTAGAAGCACGAACATGTTTGAGCCAAATACGCGACTGCGGCACGGGATTCATTCTTGCCGTCTTGCATAACATAGTCGCATATGTTAGGCAGAATGTCCGAGATGTACAGACAACGGTGCATTTTTATTTATTTCCTGTTGTTGTTGCTTTGTTGCTAAGAGCGAAGCTGGTAAATCCGAAGGACGAAATGCTCGACGGGACGGACGAGAAGGATAAGATCGATAAGAGAACCAAAGTTAAACGTTAACTCAGCAGTCGTCAGCTAGTGTCTATGGCAGAATGTTTCGGAGCTGACTTCTGCCATCTGCCATTACTGCCGGGCAAATGCCAGGGTGGCAGAATGCGGCAAAATACATTCACGTGATCTCTGTATTCAAGTTGTTACCCTGGCCTGATTGGGTCCAACACCAGGAACAGTACATTATTTTCACCTTGTTCACATATCTTACCCTTGTCTTACCCTTCCAATACATCGCGCCTGCTTTGCCATCGTTACAACCATCCCTTCTGCACAAAAACTGTCTGTCCTGCCACTCTTTATTCATCAGCGCTTATTTGAGAACCAACAGACTCCGACCTCACTCCGATCGTCATCGAATACTAGTACTGCAGAAAGTTGTAGATGACTTCGGAAGCCCTAAACCTACATTATACACAGTTTCTGTATGATTAGGAACCATTTTTATGACCTCTCGGTCAAGCAGAATAGGAAAAACACACATATATACTATGGTATTCTGCCATTTCTGCCACCCCCTTAGGCGAGGGGGGTGGCATTAGCCTGGCAATAGCCATATCTGCCATTAGCGCTGGCAAAATTACTGTATTCTGCCAACAACTCTATCGTCAGCCCGTCACGCGTTTCGTCACGGTCATGTGACATGAATACTGATCAGAATATGGGTGGTAAGTTCGCGTTCTGCGATGCACGCTGAAATTTGCGCTTATTGAAGGTAAGCGAATGAGTCTAGAAGCAGAACAGTTGAATTAAAATAAGCATACTGAATGATCTTCATCCAACAGTAACGGCTTGGCTTTGCCAACGTTTCTGACAAAAACCAAATTTCCTTTTCAGGGCTTTCAAGGCAAGTCTTGGGCCTTTGGAAGCGAAAGGGCCGTCATCATCGAGTATAAGCGATGGTAAGCTGTTGAAAGCGAGTCATAATTCCTTGTCGGTGTCGTTCCCAGCTGCGGTATGTAGTGGGGTGCGAGAGAACAGTTGGGCACGAGTTCGAGATCATCGATCATCCCTTGTAAGCGACGTCGTAACTAGCATGAGGAGTCAAGCTGGTTGGCAGCTCATGTAAGCGGAACCCTGACAAGGGCCGAACAGTAGTTGGGCCCTTTTGCGACATCACCACGACGCCACTGAGTCAGTCTCATGCTGCCAAACGACACCCCTCGATCTGAGAGCGACTACTGTTGGAGGATAACCAATGCAGATACTCAGTGTATACTCATTCTCTATCAATTTAGACTATGTAACATAGAGTTGTACCTGGATGTCGTATTAGTAACCCTACCGCTCCCTACCACCACAGTAACTCCGATTCAAATATCAGTACATGGTAAGATCAGTTCGTCTAGACGACCCTCAACAAGATGGAGCATAATACCCTGGAACCCACATTCCCAGCACCCGCGCAACACGACGATGATATGGGCTGACATCACTTCGGGAACGACCTGACGAGATCCGCCCAGAACTTATGGAAGAAGGTCTGTGGGGGTAGTTCTTGTTCGCGATGTCCTTTTGCCTCGCAGACTGCCTTGTGACGAGCCCAGTCTTTGCGTTGGCAAATGGGACTACAGTAGTAGATCTGGGTGCGCACAATAACATCAGCAACTGATTCACTTCCGAGAAAAATGGATGAAGTACGAGTTGGCAGTTACTACACCTCCTCATCGTTATGTCGTCTACGCCTTCTTGCTTGGAACATCCGTCTGCCTCGCAGCGTTTGTACAGAGGACCAAGGTTCGGCCCGACCTTGTTTGCGAGTTCTATCTTGAGGCTGGAACGACTGTCTTGGCCAGAGGCAATGTACTCATCAATCAAGCTGTTCCATGTGTCCATCGTACTTTTCGTTGAGAATTTGCTGAACTGGTTCGCAATGGGACTAACGCACATGAGATGGTCAGTAGGAGCAGATGATAGTATAGAATACGTACAATGGCATTTTTCTGCTTTTCTTGTACGCGTATACCCACGCACAATCCATGCCACCAGCGATCATAACGTTCAGACTGAATGCAAGGAGTATATCTATAAAATCCTGGCTCATATCAGGGAGGGGGACGGAGCGCTGTTCCGGTATCAAAGCGGCAAGCTCTGGAGGGACATCGTACACTGGCATTTTGTATCGCGTCGAACGATAAATGTACCGGCCTTCCTCAGTCCATTTCTCCTGATCGGGGTTACCCTTCTTGCCACAGCAGCGGCCATACGTCTTCCCCGACGCGCAAAGACAGAGAAATTCAGAAGGGTAGGGCTGTGCGCGCATATGACAATCCCTGAGGAGTTTGCCGGACCAGCAGGGACAAGGCTGAGGCGGGATAGAGGAAGGGGAGGTGGGAGTGTGTAGGTCAATCGCTTGTTGAAGGCGTGCATGGGAAGCTGGGGATAGGGTCAAAGGAAGCAGCGAGCCTGGAATGGTAGCGCCATGTTGTAAGCACAGGTCGACAAGGGACCACCGTCCTATTTTGATGAGGAACGTCAATGGCGTATTCCTATTGAGTTCGACCTGTAAATTTGCACGTTGCTCCACAAGAAGCGCAATCACCCGGGCAAGTCTCTCCTTCATATCAGGAATGCTTCGTGAAATGTCCATACGAGCTGATAGGTTGGCGAAGGAGGATCCCGATATCCCATGCAGTGCTTTGCACGCCATGTACAAAGGAGTCATTCCTTCTCTGTCCTTCGCATCCAGCTCGCATCCCATTCGAATGGATTCGTGGGCAAGCAGTATATCTCCTACGATTGCTGCTTGATGCAGGATCGTGCAGCGGTCGTCTGCGCTGAAGCCTACAGGCTTACCGTTGTGGACATTACTGTCCGACAGCTGCACGACGAAAGGGATGTCAACATAGTCAGGGCACTTCAAACATTTCAACCGCCACTCGTGGAGTTGCTTGTCACGAAATATGGAAGGAACGCTGGCAACGACTGGGTCGCTTTCGAGTTTGCGGAGAAGTTCTTTCGGGATGAACGGGGTAAATTTGTGAGAGGAAGTCATCTTTAATAATCTAAAGGCCATCAGAGTGGTATTGATTGAAGTGAACCGCGAGTACTCACCGGACGCAATGCAGAGAGGATGATGGTACGTGGGAGAAAGTCGAATGCGAGGCCAGGACGAGGCAACTTCCTTATATACAGAGCCGACGGCTTCTGCTACAGTGCTTTGCATATGATCGTGCCGGTTGCATTGGGCACGAAGTTGTTTGTGTCTGCCAAACAGTGACAGGCCCGACCGGTCCGATATCACAGATACCTCTTTTGGGTGTGTCACAGCGCAGCGCGTCGAGAACGAACTTGAGATCTTGGTATGTACATTGTACATGTACCTGCAATGCTTCCACCGCGCTCGCAACCGTAGTGTCTGTAGCAATTACTGGCATGTTCAGAATGAACGTCGTCGGATGTGGATGGTTGTACAACTCAAAACTAATTGTAACGGAAACGAGTGACCCTCCTGTGACCCCGCTGTGACCCCCTGTGACTATTTGGCTCGTACAAACAACTTCGTGCGAGTGCAACCGGCACGATCATATGCAAAGCACTGTATAGCTCGCTACGCAACGAGATCAAAAAATACTTCCAATGCCGCTCCAAATCCCGATTAGGCCATAAATGAAGCGTATATGGAATCGCTGCTTCAATCGAAAACACTCTGTCAAACTTGTGAGGAATAAATAGTACAACATCGTCGTCATTCGTCTATGCTATCGTTCATCGCGAGGGTATCAATGCGGTCCCAGTCACGAGTCAGGAACAAGAAAGCCGACGAGACAAGCATCTAACATATAATCAAGGTTGACCCATGCATGGGTCGACACTGCGAATAGGTTAGTCGAGGACGCAATGTAAGTAAATGAACAATACAGACTGAACAGTCTCGTTCCATCACGTCCAGCGACGCGCAAAAGCTCCCTTTCACCACCAGGGTGGTAGGGCAGGTATGGGGTGATGTTGTAGACCTTGCCATTGAACGCAGACCACGCATCCTCCCGCTTGTTATGCTGCTTCAGCACCGACATCGGAATCCGCATCAGGGTATCTACACCCTACGTCTGGTCAGCACATGTTGTTGTGATGATTTCTCTAGCCAACATACTCTGAGGTCCTGTCCAGATTTTTTCAGATTCGCCCAATCGAGAGGACCATGGCCTGGAGCAAGCGCGACTTTTTTCGATTTCTTAGCAGGCGCTTTCGTAGTGGTCGTCGCAGTAAGAGAGGAGGCTGTTGAAGGAACACCAAGTGAAGAAGAGGCAGAAATACCTGGTCTCCTAGTCGCAAGTGCAGGTAGTGGTGGAGGTGGCATGCGATCTGAATCGGTAAGAATACTGGGGACAGAACTACTGGTGCTATTTCCTGCACGCTGTGCACTATTCAGACTAGGAAACGCAGGAGGCGAGTCGTCCTCATTATTGTTGTCGTCGTCCCCTCGGACAGTGTCTGCGTCGTCGTCTTCGTCCTTCAGCGTGTTCTTGGTGAATTTGGGTATAGGGTTAGGTGTTTGGGTAGATAGCCAGCTGCGTAGATACGACGCCATATCAAGTAGAATAGGGTATGGAGTGAATTTCTATCTTCTGCTGGAAATGACAGCGACGTTATGAATTACAGACGAGGATGTGGGTGTGTATGTCGAGAAACATGACTGGTTGCAGAATGGAGAACACGACCACCAGTGCTCGATTACTCACCTTATTTAGCTAATCACGTGCCTCGAGCCTCAACGACTTAACGACGACGGACGACTCCTGTTCAACGTTCACGACTGTCCCGTACCCAATTCGTAATGCTCCTCCATTCCTCCACCGCGGAATTCACGCCTCAAGGGCTCCGCAAATACATGCAATGATAGACAGCCCCATGCAGAGTCTGACTCTGCCCTTGCTATTGATGCTAGAGTTTCTTGCAACTTCAAGTTTCTGGCTTGCCCCTGACTTTGATGTCAGTTACCTAGAAGAAGTCGCACTGAATATCTGTCGAGATTTATGCATTCATGCGCTGTACTTACGACGTCCTTGGTCTTCATGGTGGGACTCACAGTCTGTCTATCCGACTCTATCGAAGTCCCACCCGACCTCCGAGGCTGCAAGACTGTGCTTACGCCCTTTGAACGCCTCGGCGGCCGATATTGGCTGGCCCGTACATGTTTTCTTCGGTAGTGAACAAGGTATAGTGAACCATCCAATATTCTCCTATGATGCAGGAGGTCGGAGTTGTACGTGGGTCTCTATCAAGCATTCTCCATTGTCCGATCTTTCAGTAAGCACGTCACAACTACTTACCTGCCTTCGAAGATCTAGAGTTCTAATATGAACTCGTATTTTTAGACCAAGTTGATATATTCCGTCGGGATTCGGGGATTTCTCGAATAAGGTATACCTAGTCGATGCAATACATTGGTTTAAATACATGCTGGTTCGACGGCGGATTCGCCATTGTGACAGCTCAAAGAAAATCATTCTGATTAGCTCGACATTAACCATTACATCTTCAGTCATGTCAATCCCCGTCAAGCAGAAAGCATTGGTCGTCCCCGCGAAACAGGCCCCTATGGTTGTAGACACTATTGATGTCTACAAACCCGAAGCTGGCGAAGTCCTCGTGCGCGTAGATGCTACTGGACTGGCCCCCGGAGACTGGAGGATTCACGACCTCGGTATATTTATCTCAGAGTTCCCCGCTGTACTTGGTTTGGACGGCGCGGGAACTGTAGTCCAAGTTGGTGAAGGTGTATCCAACGTAATCCCTGGAGATAGAATGTATGTATACCACGTCTGAAGTCTCTGACTCTTTATTGACATGAAGTACGATAGTATGTACCAGAGCAACTTGAGAAACAGAAGTGGTTCGTTCCAGCAATACGCTGCCATACCAGCTACCGGAGCGATTAAGGTACGAACACCACAACTGTTAAGTTTGTAGTAACTTTGTGCTTACGACATGATATTGATGTAGATCCCCGCCAACCTGAGTTTTGATGAAGCCGTGACCCTACCTATTGCAGTCGGTACTGCTCTCAACGGACTCTATGGTCCCTACACTCCTAACGAGGAGAGAAGTGGTGCTGGCTTAACCCCATTTTGGAAAGGGCAGTACACAAACCAACCATTTGTGGTTCTTTCCGGCGCGACGTCAACAGGGCAGCTAGGTAATACAACCCAATAATAAGCGATGTAGTGCGAATCTGACTACCGTGAATCTTAGCGATTCAATTCGCCCGACTCTCTGGTTTCTCACCTATCATCGTCACCGCCTCACTGAAGCACACCGAACGACTCAAATCGTTCGGAGCCACTCACGTACTGGACCGCTCCCTCCCATTCGACCAACAAGCTGCAGAGATAAGGAAGATTACCAAAACTCCAATCCCGTACATCTACGATGGAATCGGCGGAGCGGACACGCAAAAGTTTGGATACGACTTGTTGGCTCCAGGCGGGACTCTCATCGACGTCATGTTCGCTACCCCCGAATTCAAAGAAGCAACCGCTGCTGATACTAACAGCGGCAAGAGACTTGTTTGGACTCATGGCGGCTTTAACTACAAATACTTCGAGGAGCTTGGGTCTGAGTTTGTCCCGATGCTACCTGAGCTATTGGAGAAGGGAGAAATCAGGGTATGTGCCAGTGCCATTTGCGATATTCCGGGATTAACAAACATCACTTGAAGCCTAATGTACCAGAAGTCCTCCCGGGTGGGTTAACGGCCATCCCAGGCGGCCTTTCTCGTCTGAAGAATGGACAAGTGGGCGGGAAAAAGCTCGTTGTTCATCCGCATGAGACTCCTTGAAGTATTGTAGGGAAAAGCTCTCATCATCATACGGATCGAGTGTATGTACTTTCTGAAACTAAAGATCTTCTGTTCTGACTCGTCAGAGATCCTTTGGCCACCAGAACTATAAGACGCGTGCGGCCCATGAGTAATTGATCTGATTCTAAGTATCCCATCATGTTGCACAAGGCATTTCCTATATACTGACAAAAGTCACAACGAGGCATGCCGCTTGCCCTCCGACGTGCAGGTCAAGGTGAAGTATAATTCACTCTAGGCTTGTTATATGAGGCTGCTTGTTACTTTTCGCTGCTTCGAATCATTCGCGGACAGTCATCACTGGCAGACTTAGCATCATCCGTTGCCACAGTGTTCCGTTATGCCGACCTGAGGCACCAGGGAGGTGACAAGCATGGCAGTCAATTGTGAGTCGATTTTACGTCGGAGAAAGTTACAGTACCCCGTAACGGCGGCCGACACCGCAAGTCGGATGTAGTAGAATTACCAATGTCTCTCAGTCATCCAATCTCCAGACGATCGCAAGTTGATCGCAAGGAAGACAGTAAGCAAACTCGTTCGCCATTTATTGATTTGTATAGATTTCTAATGACTAGTATTGCTTGCCGGTGGTGTCAATGTACATGCCGGCCAAGCGTCGTCATTGTCTCCCTCCTCACATGCCGAAACAGTGTAAAAGGTTGCATACACCAAATCTTCCCCAATTCGGCCAGATATGTATCCCGGTTACGTCGGAGAAGTCTTCTGTGGGCCGCTGCATACGAGGCAAGTATAAATACAACGATGTTACTAGGCTAGGATGCAACTCGAAGAGTCTCCATCGTCATAGTATCAACCACCATCTTCAGCCATGTCTTTCGCAATTCCTACCCAACAGAAGGCTCTGCGTGTTCCCGCGAAGCAAGCCCCTATGGTAGTCGACACTATTGATGTCTATAAACCCGAGGCAGGGGAGATTCTTGTGCGTATTGAGGCCGTCGCATTAGGACCTGCCGACTGGAAGGTTCACGAGTTCGGTGTATGGGTCACGGAGTTTCCCGCAGTGCTCGGAATGGATGGCGCAGGTGTTGTAGTCCAAACCGGCGAAGGTGTATCCAACGTGGTTCCGGGAGACAGAATGTTGGTTATACTGGACCTGCAATCAACCGAACATCCTTTGCTGACAATTATATTAGCATATACCAGGGCAACATTTTGAAGAGTCGTACTGGTACGTTTCAACAGTACGCTGCTATACCAGCTGCTACAGCTATCAAGGTAAGGGTGCACTGTGTTTCGTTAGTCTCTTCGGATCCTCATCATAGTGTATTGCTCTCGTTACAGATTCCTCAGAATCTGAGCCTTGATGAGGCCTCTACTCTTCCGGTTGCCGTCGGTACGGCTCTGAACGCATTCTACGGTCCCTACATTCCTGAAGAAGAAAGAAGTGGCGCCGCATTGACTCCGTTCTGGAAGGGACAATACATCAACCAACCGTTCGTAGTACTTTCCGGAGCTACATCAACAGGCCAGCTCGGTAAGTCTTTATAAAGTCAATATGCATGTAAGATTGCGAATATAACACTGACACGCCCTTCTCGTAGCCATTCAATTTGCGAGACTCTCCGGTTTCTCGCCTATCATTGTAACCGCGTCTCTCAAGCACACAGAGCTACTCAAATCGTTTGGAGCTACCCACGTATTGGATCGTTCCCTCCCGTTTGATCAGCTGGCCGCAGAAATCAAGAAGATTGCCGGTGCGCCGATTTCATACCTCTACGACGGAATAGGTGAAGCAGATGTGCAAAAGCTTGGTTACGAGTTGTTAGCTCCCGGCGGAACCCTGATGGACGTGATGTTTGCTACCCCGGAGCTCAAGCAAATTCTCGCTGCTGATAACACTAGCGGCAAGAAGTTTGTATTCACCCATGGCGGATTTGATTACGGGAACTTCAAGGAGCTTGGCCGGGAGTTCGTTCCTAAGCTTCCTGAGCTATTGGAAAAGGGAGAAATCAGAGTATGTGCAGTGTCTCCATAACTCCATAATAATTGATGTTCTTGAGTCTGACGTTCATGTGTTTCTAGCCCAACGTGCCCGAGTATATTTCAGGTGGTTTGTCAGCCATTCCTGGTGGTCTCGCTCGTCTCAAGAACGGCCAAGTTAGCGGAAAGAAGCTCGTTGTTCGTCCTCAGGAGTCCTCGTGAGGATTAGAAACATCCACGTGTGACTATTATTCCTTGCCGCGATCAATTCATGTAGAGTACATTGCCAGGAGCCCACACTACACATCGCACATCTACGAATCCCGGGCCCTTAAGCAGCGGTTTCAAGTTGGCAGTGGTAGAATCCTCATCGATGGGTTCATCCGCAACTCCATGTTTTGAAGCAGGACATTGGTAACAAAACTTCCCTTTATACTGCGATTGTGTTAAGTAGCAAGCAAGGCGAGTGCCACCAGAAATGCTTTGGGATTTCGTTTGAGCTTCGGCACAGTCTGCTGCTGACTCGCCACTTTGTAGGCAGTTGGGTTTTTACTTCGGTACTGGATACCTATTCGGTCGATGTCTCATGCGCATGGCGTCCATTTACAGTTACCAGTCTTGTCAGTGCCTTACGCCTGTCGTTACACCTCTGTTCGCATTCTGACACCTTTATTGACAGTGATCTGGGAATGCAAGAAACGCGACGAGCACTTGTGATGCTTCAAGTGTCCAAGTTCATGCACATGATGACACCTTGTTCGTATCCCACTATTGCCTGAATGCAAATGGTTTTTGAATAGCCGACGCACTCAGTACCTCTCAAAGCGCGGCAGATGTGAAGGTACGTTGAAGCTGAATCATATCGCGTGCTGTATTCATTACACTGACTGAATGTGATGATAGGGAGGGATCGCACATATCAGAACTTCGATTGAGCATGGCGGATACCAGCTTGTCAAGTTGAGTTCAATTGGTCGAGTGACATCAAGCTGCAATACGTGTTACTCACACTCGGAAGACATCACACCTCTTTGGCCTTGTCTTTGGCTCATCCTTTCCTTCGCACTTGCCATAGTATGGTGGCTTTGGTCGTCAAATGCACATATAAGCAATGTACCTGTTGGCCGCTCATTGTTATTCCTTTGTCTCTCCCCACAACGTCCCAGTATTGCAACGGTGCAACCAGGTCTCGACTTCACTGCATCCATGTCTGTTACTGTCACTGATAGCCCCGGGTCCGCTGTGTCGGATATCTCTGCTTTCCCCCAACGTGCCTTCGATGCTGAACAGGCGATGAGTGATGTGGATACCGGTCTTCAAAAGGTATGAACTGAGCCTATGTTGTCGCGATGTTGCCGCTAAGCACGCCTGCAATGCTGCTCACTGGCAAATAGATTCTAGCGGCCCAAGGCCTTCCGCAAGGCTTGAATAATGACGTTACAATCTTCAAGACAAAGTGGCATGCTGACATAGGCGTGAGTCAGCCTGAGGTCTCCACGCACTGAACAGTATGTTGAGTATAGTCTGTTTTCTGACGCGGGGGTCTTATCGAGGAGCCCTCACATTTCCCTTTTTGGACATCCCAAACGGGTAAGAGGGCGTTCTAGCCGACCGGGGGCTCTGTCAGCCGCTCTGAGTACTTTCGAGGTCTATTCAATCAAGGTGCGCACCGTACAGTCACCTCCGGCACAGAGATTGACACGGAGAGTATACTCAGTAGGTCTTCAAATTTTTTGCTTTTGAACATTGTTGAGTTCCTCATGAAGATCATTATCGACCGCGGCGTGCACTCAGAAACCACAAACAAGTTGAAAGCTGAATGTTATTCCAAGCTCACAAATATTTCTCAATTACTTGTCATTGCACAACTATAGGATTTTAGCAACGAAGACAAGCGTACGGAAGAACATACGCGTCCTGCGACCGGTGGCAAGCTGCACTTGGGCGTGTTGATTGCATACACGTGATGGGAATAATGGGCGCTTGGGGGCTACCCGATAAGACCCCCCAAAGCAATAGCAGACGTCAGACAGACATCCGAGGGACGAGGAAATAATTGTCTGTCTCGTCTGCCGTTGGGAGACTAGTTGAGTAGCGACATAGGCATATGCTGGTTTGCTCTCAAAGACACGCGATATTGCCTCCACCGTTCAAGGTTACTGCAATGGTACGATTACCTTGCTTGTTTACATGTTGTGTACTCATGAATATTGTCGCTGACTTCTCATTCAGATTTGGCCAAAGATCTCGTCGTCTACCTCAAAGATAGTTCCACTCCTTCCGAGAACAAGAAATTGGAGATTGCCAATTTCCTTTTGGTTCGTCTCTTTGCGGCTCATTCGGTGCATTCACTGATGACGGAATGCTTCAGCAATTGAGCCCAGATAACGAGCAAGCTGTAGCGTTGTCGCAAGCTTTCAGCAACTTACTTGCGGACGCTCAGTCGCTTCAAAGTGACTGGGAAAGTGAGACAACCAATGTCTTGTTATTATGAATGTTTTATCAAAATGGTTATCGTGATTTAGGTACGGGCTCGGAGACAAGACAAACGGCCTCGGATGAAATCCAGCAACTAGTAATGAATATTAAGCCCCTTCTGGACAACGCATGTGGTAAACTCATCCCTCTTGCTCCTAATGGTTTTGCTATCTTTGCAACCATCTACACGACGGTATGTCATGTACTATTTCTGGGTCTCTACTCATCTGGTGTTGAAATGTCCATTAGATGATAGCAGATCTTCAAACCATTCAAGGTCGGCTCGATTCCAGTACAGCTTCCTCGGCAGTAAGTACCCTATTCTATGCTGTAAGCTTTTCTTACAAAACGTTGCTTCTTACTAGCTCATGAACACTCGCCTTACCGCCCTTTCTAACGTCTATGTGCCTTTGGGCGAAGCATTTCTTCAATATCGGAGCTCTCTCCCAGCAGACAACTCTGTCGTCAACAGCAAATAGGCACCCCTCGTATATAGGCTGTAACAACAGAACAGGCTGCATCTTTGTATTGAATGTGTTTTGCTCTTCAAGATTCAATGCATGTGGGTTGACAGCCTGAGTGTAGACCCTCGAGTTCTTGGTTATCCTTCAAGTCCCTGTGTACGAAGTGAGCACTCGCGCCAAAGGCCCAACGTTAACTACGATCATAGTCCCCGAGTCCTTCGCTCGGTACGCCGAAAAGTCCCCGACTCCAATACAAGTTGACAAAAGGGAAATCCGGCAAAATCGGAAAGCTAAGCGTTCATGCATTTGGTCGCACTACTTTTATGACGCCTCGAAGAAGCAGGATGAGTACATTTGTCATCACGCTCACATTCCCTTACCACTAACGTCATAGCAGAACTTGGGCATGTGCAAGAGGCCTGCGCTTTCTGTGCAGGCCGGATGGTATCATCGGCGATCCCACCGTGATGTTCCCCTCAAACGAGGCCCGTTCCGACAAGGGAAACGCTATAACTTATGTAGGTATGCAACGACAACATGAGCATACGGGAGAGCTAAGAGCAATGGGGCGATAACAACATGAGTGAGAGACGGAAAGTTCAGAATTGACTGCACCGAGAACCTGAGAAAGAAGCATGGTGAAAAGCAAAACAAAGAGGAAAGTGAGAAGTGGGAGTTAATCAAGAATTATCCAAGATGCAAAAAAAGTTCAACCTATATTCGTCATGTTCAGTAAGTAGAACAATCCAGAGTTCAAAACACGTTCCCGGACCCATATACAGGGTATCCACTGACCCCTGAGCCATTATCTGTCCCACCAGAGCCCCCAAGCGTCAAAGGCCGTATCTTCAACGCAGACTCGCTCAGGTTCGAGAACGAACTTGTGCGATATGCCATTCCAGTGCCTGTTCGAGGTTGCGGTCTTGGCCGAGCACCTATCAGGGTTGGACGCTGTCGTGGAGATGAGGGACTAGATGAGCCAGGACTGGCAGTAGGGGTATGTGAAGGGGAGTAAGTGACTGTTTGAGCTGAAGGGGAAGAGGCTTCGTTGGTGGAGAGAGGGTATGTAACTGTGCGCTCCACTTGAGGGATATTATCGAAACTCTCCCATGATGACTGTGTTTGCGGGGTATGAGATGGACTTCGAGGTCGCAGAGGTCTGGGACCTGATAGCGTCCGCTTTCTCTGCGAGGGACCAGCCTCACCAGACGTTGAAGAAGTATGAGAATGAAGTGATTCCAGGGATAGAGAGCGGGCAGCTGCGTAGATACCAGCGGTCTGTGGGAGGCGCAGCGGTCGTGGAACCGCGTTGTTTGAGCCGGATGAGTGAGTCGAGATAGAAGCATTTGGTGAGGAATCGTTTGATGAGATCGAATTCAGTGAGGTAGAACTGTCGAAAGGGGACGCCTCTGGGACAGCGGTAATTTTTGAATGACTGGCACTGCTAGATTGTGTTGTCGTAGAAGCAGTTGATTCCGCGCGGTCACGTCGTGGAATAGCCGACTCAGATGTGGAGGCAGGATTAGTATCTTCTGTATCCTGCTGATGCATCGCATCTACACGTCGGCTGAGAGATGCAGGGAGTGTCATTTTGCTCTTTGAGGCGCTGGATTGAACAGAGGCAGACGAATTTACCCGAGTATGAATGAATCCAAAGTTCGAGGCAGAAGACGCTGCTCGAACACGGGGAAGGCCCGAAGATGGTACTCTCGTTTTGCTCGCAGAAGAGGAAGGCAACCGTGATACTACCGATGCAGAGGATTCTGCCCTTTGCCTGGGTAAACCAGAAGGTTTTGCACTGTTGCTCGAGGCAAGGCGACCTGAAGCATGAGGTGTTGGAGAGCGTGTACCTTCCTCGCCGAGTGTAGGCAATGACATTGATTCGGAAGCTAAAGGATTGCCAGGGAAGGATTCAGCAGTTGGTGTCCGTGCAGCTGCGCCGCTCGTCGAACCTGAGGATTGAGACCACAATGACGCAGAGGAGTCCGTCCTAGTTCTCGATGCCGTTGAGTCAACACGAGTTCGGGTTACAGACTCTCGTGGCGACTCCTTTCCGGCAAAGTGAGCCAAAGGGAAAGACACAGACGCGCTTCGGGTAGCGGACTGCGCAAGAGCTCGCATATTCGCAGAGGGGGTCTTCCGTGCGAGCGAAGGTTTAGCCAAGCTAGGAGTTGGGGACATGAACCTACTGGAAGACATTGAATACAAGGAGGTCGGTCTGGAAGGAGGTTCCTCGGCACCGGAATTGGACCGCTTGCGCTCAAGTACAGTCTTGATGAGCTGTCGCGTGAGCATAGACGGTGCATCCTCGTCTTCACTACATAGTGGAGCGTGAATTGATTACTTGAGATGAAGAATATTATAGTGGGATTGGGAAACAAACCTGTCACTCCAGCCAAGGCCTGTCGTCAAACCCATACCGGCCTTGAGAAGACGACCATCTCGATGCCGTTGACGGCGTCGTTGAGTATCTCTGGGATCCCTTTGCAAGCCCGACTTCACGGAACCAACTAGGACCACGGTTTCAGTCAAGATGTCCCCTTCAGCTTTTCAACAAAAGATACCGACCGGTTGACGCAACGCTTAGAACGCTTCGTGACCGATCCCCCGCATTGTCATCCAAGTATGGCATGGATGCTAATAAGTCTTGAGGGAAGAGCTTAGAGCGAGGGGACAGAAATCCATCTCTAAACATCAGATGTCTACGAAGAACGCATTAGCATCATCTATCAAGTTGCTGTCAACGGACTTACGGAAGAGGTGTATGTATGTCAATGCTCGAATCCGACTCGCTACCACCAACACCGTCCGACTCTGAATCATTCTCGAGCTTCTCCAGCAGATCCTCGTCGAGTATTGAGTCTGTGTCGCCATTCTGGCTCTTCTCGGACTTGATGGCGGCACGTAGACTGAGTGTCGACCGAGAGCGTGTCCCTCCAGCCTTAGACGTCGAGGTTGGACTCGAAAAGAGCGCAGACGTGCTCCGTCGGGGTCGAGGCGTCTTTGCGAGAATGGTTTCAATGTCGGGGCTGTCAGGCCTCTTCACCGCGCTCGCGCTCGCAACCCTCCTCGGCTTCCTGGGCGTCGACGCGCTGGCAGCGCCAGCATTGGCGGAATCGACAGAAACCCTGCGCCATGGTAGAGTCGGTGAGTCTCTGCGAGAAGGGGTGTGCTTGACATCATCGAGGACGGTGCGATGCCTAGGAGAGCTGCCAAAGATAGCGTCGGACACTTTTGAAGTACGGTAGGATAAACCGCGGTCGTCAAATAGGTCAAGTGCTTCTTCAGCTGCTATCGTCGTGTCCATTGAAACATTGCTCGCTGGACGAGGCTCGGACATCGTCGAGCTGGTCGACTGCACTGGCACGCGGTCGCCCTCGCGATAACCAAAGAAGCGTATGGGAATGTGACGAGTGTCGTAATCGCTAGCGCGTAAGAAGGTCTTTGACGAAATTGACTGTGGCGACGAACTTGCTCACAACATCCAAGCAGGTCTGAGGTCACGAATACGCGAAGGAGGACGTACGAGGGTAAGATGCGCACTTTTGACACTGCAGGGCAAAAATCTCAAACATGCTATAGATACTTGGCCAAGTGAAGCCAATCGGCCCTGTTCTCATGATGGTCCATCATAGCACACTGACCAGGACGCGCTGTCTGCCATGACACCGTCACCAAGAACCTTGATGCATGATGGACCATCACCTGTGTTCAGTACCATAGATGAACGGATTTCTGTCTCTAGAGTCCATGCCAGGATGCAAGAGACGGTACATGTCGCGCTGCGGCTTTGGCCCGGTTTGGACTGCATGAGGCTATCAGTCATGAACGTATAGAAAGGTAAGCGGTTGTATTTCGCCAGACCTTTTCCGTATGTCGTTCATACAGGAGCCCTTTCCACGCCCTTCATGTTCAGCGTGGACATCAGGGGTGATGGTCTCTCACGTATCTTGCCTGGCACTGCTGACCATGTCGTTCTCTCTGGGATCATGATGATTTCCCGCAGTCCGTCCGAATCATTGTCGGGAGAAGAGTCGTTGTGCGAATTGAATGCTGTCCACAGCCTCTCTCCCAGGTACGAGACAGAGTTTATAGCCGTTGGACCATCCTTCTGCGTTGAATTGACAACGGCACAACTCATCTATACAGCCGTCACCTTTGCGAAAGATTAACATGCTCATCCATCCATTGCCGCAGGATCTGCGAGTTGGACAGTGCACGGTTGTGCTCTACATTGCCCCGCCGTCCGGTCAAGATTCCGGTCATAAGAATGCTACCCTACCTCAATGTCCGATCACCGTATTGTTCGCTCCTCAAACTGAACGCTAGGTGATGCATTTCCCGAGTAAGCTCCTACGCTCATGAGGTATTGAACGGGCTACGGGTTCTCAGTTTACCTGTCTGGCTAAGAATATCAAATGAATAGCAGAGAAGACCCTGCAATAAGCGTCGCACATTCTTTTGCGAGCGACAACTTGCAGGGCAGCTTAGGAATTGAACGCCGCCAACCCACTCTTTTTCCCCTGTCCGCCTCAGATGACCTTCTGGATCATATAGGCCTTGAACGCAATATCGCGATGTTTATCCAAGCTCGTCAATTCGTCAGCCTGGATGCAGTCGAGCACAATCTCCGAGTTTCAATAAAGACCCGAGGAACTTGTCGTCTCTTCCCCGTATACCCTGTCAGTTAGGGTACTCGGCACCGTTGACGTCCAGGCTTTACACGATCGTCGTTGCTAAGATGCGCCTTATTGCTACTTTCGTCGCATTGGCCAGTTTTCATGGGCTATCCCTCGCTGCTGACTATGTACGTCCTACAACATATCGATGGAGACAGTCAAATTCTGCATCTATCAATGTTGGATAACAAGTGAAACAAGAGATGATAACATTGTTCTTCGGTTTCTTTTGTAGCCTTTCGACATAACGACTATCTCAGCTCCAGATGGTTCTATCACCGCGAAGTTCGTCTCGTTTGGTGCGACCATGACGGAGTTGTGGGTGAAGGACAAGTTTGGGAAAGCCCGTGATATCATCATTGGGTACGATGATCCTGTACGTCCCATCCCTTCTTCACGTTTCGCATTGTGCTTTGGGGCTACTCGCACCAGTATCTGTTGGTAGCACCGTGACTGTTGCTTATTTCTGTCTGTGACCATTAGAGTCGACTGTTGACCGATCCCGACCACCCGGTCTTCAACCCCATCGTGGGTCGTTACGCTAACCGCATCAAGAATGGTATGCAAGTCATCATATCCCTAAATTATTGGCGCATGAAGTGTCATCTTATTCCTTCTGGCTTACCTACAGGGACGTTCTCCATTCCAATTACGAAGGATCCTCAACCAGACGGCCCGAATGTGTTTCACATTCCAACAAATGATCACAACGGTATGTTATGCTAACGTCCGCAGTTTTATAACGATATTCTAACCTTTGGTTTATCTATAGGTCAGGATACGTTACACGGTACGTTGATATCATTCGCATTGAAGCAGTGGGAAGTTCATCAGGGATATCTATAGGTGGTATCTACGGATGGGACAGACGGAACTGGACGATTACCGCGAAGTCCAAGACGAGCGTGACATACCGTCATATTGACAATGCAGACGAAGGCTTTCCGGGTGTTGTGACTGCATTCGTGGGTTCCCTCTTGCACCCTTCTCAAAAGATTACAATAACGATAAGAAATCGGTGCTGCAATAGGCGACGCATTCAGTCGAGAACGGGGGCATACTCAAGACCACAGTCCACGCGAGTGCAACAGAGGAGACACCGATAATGCTTACCCAACACATCTACTGGAACCTTGACGCGTTTCAGGGCAGCGAGAATATCCTCAAATACCATCTTCGCGTTGACAGCTCCAAGGTAGTACAAGTCGATGGAGACGCTATCCCCACAGGCGACTTCATCCCGGTTGAAGGCACCGTATTCGACTTTAGGACTCCAAAGCAGATTGACTGGGATTTCAATAATACGGTTGGGTTGTGCGGTGCTCCGTGTCGGGGATATGATCATTGCTGGATATATGACACGTCCGAGGAAAAGAAGCCAGGTGTATCACTTTGGAGCGATGTTTCTGGTATCAGGTAGGAGCTCCTCACAAACCCTCCAGTCTTGAGCTTATGCTCTTTGATACAGATTGGATGTGACCACAAACAATCCTGCCACGCAGGTGTACACGGCATACTGGCTCAACACACCACGAAAAGTGGTGCACGGAGGACCGTCAGTAAACTATACCAGCTTTTCCGCGGTGGCTATTGAGCAAGAAGGTTACATTGATGCTATAAACACGCCAGAATGGGGTGTGAACCAAATCTGTGAGTATATCCCGATTTTCTGGTATAACTTGGATGCTGATGAGAGCATGGCGTAGATGGGCCAGGAAGAGATTATGAATGGAGCTCTACATACAAGTTCTCGGTTGTGCAGTAGAGTTTGTACTGTTGCTTTGTGGTTTGGATTGAATGGTATAACGGCACGAAATCTGCACATGTGGAATGAGGTCATCTTCACATATGAGGTCAACCGACGTGGTTTCGGTTAACAGACCACGCAATGCCCGCAAAGGCATATGGTGAGACGAAAGGCAGTCTAAGATATGTTTTATACGGGAACGTATATCCGCATGCAATTAATCAAGCTTGTATCCTACAAGACTCCTTCGTCCAATTATCTCGCCAATCTGAGGGATACGCTCAGCCCTGTCATAGATACAACAAAGACGATGAAACAGACCTTGAAAATACCATATGCCTCTACTGCGTACAGGGAGAGCTTGGCAATATCTCCCGACCGGACGGCTTCCCTCCAAAATTGAGGGTTGCTAGCACGAGACCAGATCTGCGCATATGCGCTCGTGAATGCGTTGAGGCTGGTAGGGGGTTGTAGTCGCTCAGCAACATAGACCTGCTTAAGGAACTCGCGAGCAACGGAGAGGTTGTAAAGGAGTGGTTGACGGTAAGCTGCAAAGCGTCATACGATGCAATGAGTTTGCCTCCTTATAACGATGGTGACACTATGTGAACGTACAACCGAGAAGGTTTCCAGCTTTCTCTCCTACGGGTCCCAAGAACTTCTTTCCAGTCTCAACGGCCTGACAAGCATACTTCTGCGCTGTCGCAAAGGCCTCCTCTGCTTTCTTCTGGGCAGACTCGGATGTGCTGCCACCAGGAGTGCTCGAAGCAAACCGCGAGGGTTGTTGCCGGGAGATGTTTTGGGGTGTACGGCGCGCACGCAGCGGCTGAGAAAGACGGAAACCTGGGCGAACCATCGTGTGTGGTGGTCGACGCCGGTGAGGAGGAGGCTAAGGCGGAGGATGTGTGTGACGGTGTGGTCGACGATGCCAACGAACTCGAAAAACGCTCCTCCGGGATTGGCCGCGCAACATGCTCGCACGTGATATGCTCGCAAGTAGACGCTGTCAGTGTCCTCTGTTCCTTCTCTTTGTTCTCGGACGTCCAACCTGCGTCCAACTTCCAGCTTCGACGAGGCAGATTTGCCTTTCAGCTTCGTATGCACATACATGTCTTGAAGAAATGATGGCAGCATATCATCCCCAATTGACTCATGAACGGCGGAGACCGCCTTTCATCAGTCAGTTAGGGAAGACATTGCATGTTGATTCACTCATCGTTCCGCATAGCGTACTTGCAATGCATCGTATACAGTGAAACCGTTCGAGGACAGCAGATATGTACACATTAACTCTTTGATGATGAGGTATGAGACTAGGGAATGAGAACGGCTCGGTGTCGGATCTGTCCTTTGTAGAACTCCTCCAATACCTGCGGACAATCCTTCAACGCCCTCTCGTCAACCCTGGGTGCGATCTTCCCATCAGCTACCCCTTGCAAAGCTTCTGCCAACTCTTCCTTCTTTCCAGCAAAGGTGAAGATCATATTCACCTCCCTTCCGACGACGCTGATAGGACGGAACTGGAGCTTCTCCGATCCCAATCCTATCACTCCCACTTTACCTCCAGGTTTGACGAAGGTGACAGCGCTATCGAATGTGGGTTGTACACCAACCGCGTCCAAGGCGATATCGACGACGAACTTCTTGCTCTGAATCAGGCCAGCCAGCTCTTCGGGGGCGACTGCGTAGTCTGCGCCCACCTGAAGCGCTTCCTTCCTGGTGTGCTCTCGCAAGTCACATGCGATAAGGCACTTGGCTCCCATACAGTTTTTAGCAATCTGTACGGCATTCAAACCCAACCCTCCCAGCCCCATGATGAGGACGGTGTCTCTCTCCCGCACTCCGATGGTTTTCAAGGCGTGGTAGGGCGTCAGGACAGCGTCTGTAGCGACGGCGACCACGGCGGGAGGAATGGTGGTGGGGTCTCCTGGTACCGGAACGGCAGCAGATGCACGGATCACCATGTAGTCAGCCCAGGCACCGTCGATGCCCAACCCGTAGATGGAGTGGGTCTGGCAGAGGTTACCTCGTCCTTCAGAGCACATGCTGCAGGAAGACGCGAAGCACGAGTTAACGCAGTGGACGGCGATGTATGTGCCTTTCTGAAGTTCGGGGTAATCATGCGCTACGCCTGCGCCCAATGTCTCGATGACACCCGCACCCTCGTGCCCCATTGTGAATCGCGCGCCCGTCTCGAAGCCCGCCAACACTTCTGGCTGGAAGAGGATGGTTACGTCGGAGTGGCATATACCGGCGGCGAGGACTTTGACTAGGACTTCGCCTTCACCAGGAATCGGAATGGGGATGTCCACTTCGACAGGGACTGTCTTGCCGGCTTCGAATTGGAAGGCACGCATCGCTGTTTCGTCTGAAGGTGTGCAATAGGGCTAATAGTGCTGCGATCTTGCTACAGAAGAAGGAGATGGCACTCCGGCTTTTATGGGTCTACCCATCGGTCTTATGCAACGGACACTCGTGAGAGCTTCTCAATGAAGCCAAATCTGACGGAGGTTATGGTTACTGTCCGCTCTACGATTTCTCCTGACAGTGACCCATCTTCATTGAAATCTGGATTGTGTGATCACATTTGCTTCAGGTTGATTGCAACGAATCGGCAATGGATCTTTGCGCGTGCAAGGACGAGAAGCCGCATCAAGTCACGCCCGCTATATTTACGCATTGTATTGTTATAGTAGAATAGGCCACGCCTGTCATGGCGGGGTATGCATGTACGGTCATTAATTTACCGAAGCGAACTCACTATACAGACCAGTATGTTCTCTTCGCTCTCAGAGTCAAGAATGGTTACTCACAGGAAGTTCCATGATTTACGTGACTAGATCATCCCAAACCACTAGAAACACTCGAGATACAGCGACGACGAAAGTGGCTCAATCTGTGCCTCTTGACCAAGTATTCGCAGCAGAACGTGAAACTCCATTTCAGTTCGGTCCGCCTCAAACCCCGAATCCCAGACAAGTGATGAACTCCGTAGATGTGGACGTCACTGCGTGATACTATGCTTCACAATCGCGGCTCCATAATGTTTCGGACTCTATACCCTCAAAAGCTAGGGGACTAGAACTGCTCGATATACAAGCTGTCCGTCATCAAGTTCCTGTAACACCTTTGGACAATCCCCCATATATCTCGTTTGTACCTTGGGAGTCAACTTTCCTTTCACAATCGCCTGAAATGCCTCTTCCAGGTCTGCCTTCGTTCCCCACATACTACACAATATTTGCGCCGCCTTGATAATTCCATTTGTCACGCTAAACTTCAACTCTGTAGACGTCTGCCCAACCAAGACTATCTTTCCTCCTGGCTTCACCACGGACATGGCTTGGTCGAGGGTGGCTTGGCTCGCCACGAGATCGAGAATGACGTGGGGCGTCAAGTCCTCGCGATTTACGGACTGCACAAGGTTGTCTGGCGTCGCAACATAGTCTGCTCCGGCTTCCTTCGCTCTGGCCAAGCTATCCTCTCTCCGATCATACCCAATCACGGTGCCTGCACCCAGATATTTTGCAATCTGTATTGCGTTCAAACCTAGTCCTCCGCATCCCATGACCAACACTGTCTGTCCATTCTGCAGTTGTGCCACTGCCTTTAACGCACGCAGTGGCGTGATTATGGCATCTGTTGCGATGGCGGCGATTTCTGAGGAGATGCCTTCAGGAATCGGCACGACACTCCTCGCGGGAATCACAGTGTAAGATGCCCAAGTGCCGTCGATGGCCAGGCCAAGTCGAGGCAGCTTTGAACACAGATTGTCGTTACCGGCGCAACAAAACTCGCATGTCTCTTCGTAGCATGCATTGTTGCACAGTAGCGCGACTCGGGTTCCTCTGGTCAGGCCTGGATGGGTCGTTTGCACCACGGTGCCTATTTCCTCCACCACTCCCGCACCTTCGTGCCCCAGGGTAATTGTTGGCATCTTTTCGACACTGCCCACGACTTTCTCGGGGGAATGGAGCAGGGTATGGTCTGTATGACATACTCCCGCTGCCACTATTTTTACGAGAACTTCGTCAGGTTTCGGCGATGGAATTGGAATATGCTGAGCCACAGGTTTGCTTTGTCCGTGAACTAGTCGGAAGGCAAGCATTTCCTCCATGATTGAGCGAGAGGTAAGCGAGGGACGTGCTATCGCTCGAGACTAACTGGGCCTTACCACATTCTCAGCCTCCCCAGATTCCCAGGACATTGCTGAGAAACCCCTTCACAAGGACGGTCTTATCATGCACTATCGTTGATCTCAGAGTTAAAAGAAGTATCTCTGTAACTTCTTGATCTCGTGAATCTGACTAGCGAACGAAGTCATACAAAGGTATTGCCAATTGCACTTGAAGAAGACTCCGGCAAGTGGGTCTCTTGACTGATAGGGAGAAGTCTCGTTGGACTGTCGATCAGAAAAAGTAAATCGTGGTGTCGAAGTAGTATACAAATGGTGCAAGTATGGAAGCAAACGCCGAATCTTTCGTACACGACCTTTACATAACTACTTAAAGACGGTATGTGGTGAACCTCCTGCTTCTGACACGCAGAGGCTGACAATCACGGAACGACAGCCACCCTAAACGCGATCTTTCCGTCTCGCAACTCCTCTACCATCTTCCCACATTCTGCCAGCGGTCGCTTCTCTACCTTTGGTTTCAGTTTCCCGTCTGCGATCCCTTGAAGAACTTCTTCCAACTCTGTGAGTGTCCCCCAAGTACTTAGAGCCACCGTTGCTCCCTTCACCATCCCCTTGTATAAGTCGAGGGCAACCTGCGGCGCCGTCATTCCGATGACGATGATCTTCCCCCCGACCTGTAAAGCCTCCAAGCCTTTGTCGAATGTTGCCTGTATGCCCACGAAGTCAACGATCACATCGGCAGCGAGGTTTTTGCTTTGAAAAAGCTCAGTGAACGTGTCGGGCGTCGCCGTATAGTCTGCTCCGGATTCCTTGGCTCTCTCCAAAGCCTCCTCTCGCAGATCGTATCCAACAACAACTCCCGCGCCGAGATAGTTCTTCGCAACCTGTATGGCGTTTAATCCCAATCCTCCGCATCCTACAATCAAGACTGTCTGACCCTTCTTCAGTTCACCGACCGTTTTCAAAGCATGATATGGTGTGAGGACTGCGTCCGTGGCGATGGCGGCGACTTCGGGAGGGATGCTAGAAGTGTCCCCCGGCACGGGTAGGACGCATCTGGCACGAGCAAGTACATGCGAAGCCCATGTACCATTTGCACCCATGCCAAGCCAAGGCAACTTGTGACACAAGTTGCTTTTGCCAGATGAACAAGTCTCGCATGTAGGCTCATAACAAGCATTCATGCAATGCACCGCCACATATGTGCCTTTGGTCAAATGCGGGTATGTCTCCTTCGCCCTTTCCCCGACACTCTCAATGATCCCCGCGGCTTCGTGGCCAAGTGTGAACGATGGGGCTTGTGCCAGAGTAGGAACGAACTCTGGATGATGTATGAGAGTGACGTCGGTGTGGCATACACCAGAGGCAAGGACTTTGACTAGAACTTCGTCTGGTCCGGGTAAAGGGATAGGGACCTGTTTTGGGACAGGTTGTTTCGCTGTGTAGCTGAACTGATAAGCGGTCATGGTTTTGTCTGCCATGTTGATAAAGACTTGGAGGATCAATTCAAGGATGGGTATTGAATCTGCAATGGGGATAGTGTGCTGGGGGCTTCTGGGGCGAGCTTGGTCTTCGTTAAAGAGGCATTTGGCCCCCATTCTTATACTGGATCTGACGCTCGCTCAACATCATCCCCTCCTACTAATCGAAGTCGCTTAAAAGTAATCTGTTGAGAATCATACATATGCATGGAATCGAAGACTCCGGATAGCAGGTTTCTCGAGTAAGAGATCAGCTCGACTGTCTGCTCTGACCCGTCTGTGTCCGTTGCCGCTGACGGCTGGGGTATAGCCAAAGCAGAGCGCAAGTTGGGCGTTGATGAAGAACATATGAGGCCCGACGGAAATCGTCAAGTCACATCCGCCTGACTCTTTATGCTGACTATATTTGATGTATAGTTCTGGAACCCACTAAGCCAAAATATAACATACCAAAGGTACGGTACCTTCATCAGAACAAGTGACATAAGAACATTCAACCACTCATCACTTGCGCTTCTCGCCACTACGACAGCATCCAGCTCGCCACCATGAAGGCCATCGAAACCGAAGCAATAGCAAGCGAAGTGTCAGAGGCTGTCCTTCTCGCAGACGAGCTTTCGTCCCCAGCGGCAGAAGGGATGATGACACTTGAGTTCCCGTGGAAGAACCGGTCACTCGTGTCGCCCACCAAGTAGACCAGCGCGAGCCCTGGGCCAGGAACATCGATATCGCATCCGTTGTCACAATCAATGAATATCGAATGTTGCTTTCCATTGAGGTCGCCGACGTCACCAACTGTTTGTCCGGCCCAGGTGATGGTCTGGTCCAGGGTGTCCCAGGATTTCGATCCGGAGTAGACTGAAGGTGCTTGGAGGTACCGGACACCAGCGGTAGACGTGATGTTGGAGGGAAGGCGGAAAGTATACGACGCGTTTTGCTTGTCGATGTAGGGAAGGTCTGGTGAAGCATAATTGATAAGAACGAGTTTCCCCCTTGTCTCTCCAGAATTGTCGTAAACGGCGTATGCAGCGGCATGCTCGGCATTCTTCAATGGCAGATCTACTACCACGCTGCCGGTGGCTGACAGCGTTTCGGCAACGACGAGAAGAGTGTAGTAGATGGGTCCTGTGTGCCATCCAGACTTGAGCGAGTCCCAAGCACTGGGAGGATCGAAGAGGTTGTAAGTAACGTCATATTCACGAGTGTGAAGATAGATGCCACTGATATTTGATGTGGCTGCCGACAAGGCAACGTCGGTAGCCCAGAGTGCCATCGCGAACTATTTAAACTGATTGAGAGCTGTGTTGCTAGAACACATGGCAGGAAGCCTACCGTATCAGAGATGTTGGATCCTCCACAGGATACCGAATTGTACTCCGTCATCAGAACAGGTACACCGGCCTTCTTCGCCTGTTGGACTCCTTTGAAGTTACCGTCTTCCCAATGCACGTACGGCTTCACTACAATCAAAGGTGTCAGCATGGGCATGCAAGTGGAAGAGACGAAAAGTGAATGATTTCTCACCGTTGGAGTGCGTAAGGTAGTAGGTCATATTAGTGTTTTCCGCATTAGGTCCTTGACAAATGTGTGTAGGATAGTGCTGGAAGCTGTGTAATTCTCCTTGAACGTCAGAAAGTAACCCGAAAGGTTCATTCGACGTACGTATAGTATTTATACGGGTATTGTCCAAGACCGGCAGAGAGCAAGTCGCCAATGTTCCTATTGAAAGTTGAACATTGTATCGATTGGAACGTAGAGTTGATAACCATACCAATTGCAGCAAACCGTAGGACCGCCAACGATGCGTTCGTCCGGTTGCATGACGTCGGCATCCTCGAGTTTCTGCACGACGTTGCCAATGTCTGGGATCTATAGCACGCACAGAACATTGAGTAATGGTTTATAAACTAGGATAATATGACTGACGTAGTCAGGAATATCATAGTTATCTTTGTCGCCATGTTTCTCGTACAAGTCGGGTTCCTGGTGGAAGCAATGACATTGAGACATGACATCTGCACTGGAAAGTGAGTTGCACTTACGTTTCCGATCAACATAGCATCCAGCTTGTCTCCCAACTTCTCCCTCGCGGCTTTGGCGAGAAGTACAGCATTATCATAATAATCCGGTTGTCTCATGGGCAAGCCAATAATGAACTCCATGCTTCCCACTCTATCCGTCATAGCGTTCAATACGTCGAAGAAAACAGGGCCGAAATCCACGGGAATGTCATTAAAGTATGCATCCGGGTCAGTTAGTCGGAGCATCTGGTCGGTCATGTCTGGAACGTATGTTGAGATGTCCATACCGTTTCCGCCAATACGGATTCGGAGAGGATTGGTTATTCGAGCGACAATGTTGTGAAGGTAGTTTTGCATGGCGGGTGGTAGTTTGTCTGGCGTTGATCCCCCTGCATGTCAAAGTATTATTAGCCATAGCCCGTTGAGTTCTTGACTCTGGAACATAAATAGCCCAAAGACATTACTTCCGCATGCAGGACTACCGTCCTGGACAATCCTTGCCCGCTGACAAGTGCTCGTGTGTGACAAAAAACTACTCACATAGGGTATCAAACGAGCTCAACTCCCATGAAATTCCCAGGAAATTATCCGTGATGACGTTGGAAAGTGCGCTTTGCGGTGGTGATTCGGGATACGTGATGTTTACAACCCCCAGATTATCTTGTGCGTACACTCGCCCATGAAAGATGGCGATGCAGGCGAGGAAGGTGGTAACGAGTGTTGCACATGGCAGGCCAGAGATGAAGCCCATTCCGATATACAGGGCAGCGAGTGGAACTGAGGGGTTTTAAAAGCAAAAGAGCTGCGGACACCTCAGAGCGATAGTCGAAAATAAGGAGAGAAAGAGCGGAGGCAAGGCCAAGTCGACAGCACAGATGGACCTGATAGATATTAATAGGGATATGATATCAACGGCTTGTGTGCTTCGCCCTGGCCAAGGCAGTGAGGGACTGGTGAGGGTAGAGGAAAAGAGACGAGCGGTACCGCAGTCAAGCTCTGGTTGCATGTGATGGAGGTTATAACATAAACACATCCTTCACGGTTCCTCTTGGCGGACATACCATCAAGCGATTTTGGCCGTGGTGTGAATGGCCTTGGTTTACTGCATGGCTTGCGGTCTTGGTTGACTTTACCGAAAGTATGACCAAAAATTATGTCGAGCCATTGTGCCAACCCTGCTCAAGGCTCGACTTACAAGCCACACAAGGGACAAAACTTGACGAGAACGTTATCTGGGCTGCAAGTGTCACGCCGAATAAGGCAACTGGCTTGCCATTTCAGGAACGCCAAGCCTGACAATGATTGGCTTAGCCTTGGTGCCGACACTGCCGAACGCTGACTGTTACGGTACTGTCGGCTTGCTGTCGGCATGCAGCATGACTTCAACCCGAACACCGAGTTTGAGCCGTACGACAAATATTGAATTAGTACTCGTACAGTATGATTATAGCTACAACACGTCTAAGTCTTCATTGCCATGTCCGTGGTGAATGTTGTAGAAGACGGTAAAGATGCGAACCAGTATATCTGAGTCTGAAACAGGTCTTCTTGCGTTTCTTGTTACGAGGAAGGAATGTCAGAGGGCAGAGGCGCAGAGAAGATGATATCACTCCAGTCATCCCCCCATTCTTCTTCAAACTCGCTCGCGTCCCGCACCCTCTTGCATACGAACTGGTATCTTAAGTCTTCATCGTTTTGTCGCCACATCCAGGCCCAAACACGACTGTCTTGGGACGAAGATGTCCGCTGAAAGTACTGCATGACTTCAAACATCATATTCTACATGAATGAAGTGACCAGTGAGCGAAGAAGCAATGACAGAGACTGATGTTGACTTACCACGACAAACGAATGAACCCTGGTATGATTCACGTGTATGAACGATATCTCCGGCTTGAGACATTCGGTTTTCGTAAAGTCGCAATCAACGAATACTTGACGTAGCTCCATCAGCGTATTGATCGTCAATTCAGGTACTTGGATCTCGAAGGTTATAGACTTGGTAGCTCGCATACTACGGATACTATCCACGAGGAAATGGCGGGCGGATTCAAGGCTGAATTGGGGTTCTATCACCAGTTGGTCCACCGAGCAGGTAAGGGCCAATCCATAAATGACGTGCAAGTCCGCGCGGATGGTCTGGAGGTGAGACCAAGTCGTCACGGTTGAATTTTGTACATTGCGTAGATTTCTTGTATGCTTCTCCCTTAGGTCTTGCACGATATGATCAGGGATGACCCCCGTCATGGCATCGTCCTCGGACCAATCCGTATCGAAAATATCGAGACTCTCCAGGTTGGGAAATAGGCAGGGGAGATGGTCGGGGAGAGCGAACCAGGGTAAATCTTGCAGGATTAGGTGTGTCACGTGTTCGCAAGGACGCCACTGACTGAAATCCAGCGCAAGTCCTTGCAGGTGGAGGCTCGAGATGGTCGAGTAGAACGGCTCGATGAGTTGCCAATTGATGGGTTCGCCCATGATTTCGTAGTCACTCAGCGCAGGAACGCTCCATTCTCGAAGGTAAGTGATCATATCAGGCGTTGAGTTCTCATCCATCGTTATCCAGAGACTCTGGAGTGAAGATCGAGAGTGGAAGCTACGGTGAAATTCGGGGTTTAGCGTGGCAAGGCGGACGTAGAGCACCGAATCAAGGATTAGGCATGTGATATTGGGACTATTGACTACAATCCGGGTGAAGGAATTTAGGTCCCCAGGATTGTATGCATCTATTGGTCGAAATATGGTTAGGTCAAGACGTCGGCGTAGGTGTGCACAACGTGATGGGAAGTCGGCCTCCATGAATGCGCAGAAGGACGAGAGGCATGCAGGAGAGAGAAATGGTTGGATACTGCCGGCATGTCGATCTAACAAAGCGCGAACTCCCGCCCGCCGAAGGGAGTGGCACATCGACATCAATGCGACGAGGTCTTTCTGGCGCATATCAAACTCGTTCATCATGTAGACGAGGGTGTCGAAGTTGAGTCTCCATGTATGGTCGTTTGGGCTGTAAGGAAATATTACTGAGTATGAGTGCGCAATGGAATAATGTGAGTGAGAGGCCGCATACCCGTTGTGGAGCTCTGTTTTGTTGTGCACAGCTGAATGAGCGGAATCCATTTCCTACGTCTACGGAGTCAGACTCGGGGGTAGGTCGTACAGTCAGTTCGCGAGGGGGAATGATGAAAGACAATTGTGTAGGCAGACGAAAACGAGGGTCAAGCTTTTATACCATCAGTGCCATTCTAGGAAATCATCCAGAGTGGCAGGGTCCGCGATTCGGAGGAGAACAAGTTTCATTGTCAGGGAAAAGTAGCGTGCAGTGTATGTTTCTGCTCGCTCTTAAACTGTATCAGAGGGGATCGGCGGGGCAGAGCGGTGTCAGGTCGCGTTATAAAGGCAATCCTTGATTTATTACAACACACTTCGACGAGTCGAACAAGGATCAGCATCGCAGCATCGGAGTGTTCCCTTCTTCGAATCGTCTGTTGTCACCTTGTAAACGACCTCACGAATCATTGTGCAAAGAGAGAATGACACGGCGACATAGAACAATCAGTGTGGTCGACGTTAAGTGCAAAATGCTAGCAGGGCACCGCTCGTCCCTATTGCTGTTGTCAAAAAAGTTGGCGCGCGCTCGACTCGATCGAATTTCCCAGCCTCGCCTGAAAGCGTCTGAACTGCTCCCTTGGAGAAAACTCAAACGACGATATCTCTCTTGTTTCTGCACAAATCCTCTTGCTTGTTTATAGAAAGTCTCTCTATTCTTCGAGGCGCAGGGCATGGTGCAAGAACCACGCAAATTCACCCGCTCGTTCTTACTATACGATCCGGGGTCAATATCTGCATCCTCCGAACAGTAGAACTCGCTTTGTTCGACAAAGCGTTCGTTCAGTGCCGATCCATTGCATGTAAATCGTGCTTATCAATTGCCCGAGGGAATGGCGATGTATTCGCGGCAGGGGGACAGGATTTGAGCGCAAGGTATGTTGTCCGGTTCGCTCTCATCCCTGCTGTGGAACCATACCGTTCTCTATTGCCAATGCCACATGTACCAGACGCTTCGCTAGGCCTTAGGGCTCGCATGGCTGTTGTTTGATGTCTAAATTACCCCTTCAAAAACGATGCAAACAGTTAGCTAATTCCTGGGACGCTCTGCCCCGGATGTTGCCCCAATGTAGTACAACCTCATTGAGATATCGTCTTCAGTGGAGTGCCTGTACACCGAACACATATTTCCATGCCGCAGCTTCCGAAGGAGGGGAATGAAACGTATGCAGAACTTGGAATTTACGGAGATACCATTGATCGACAGAAAATCACGGTGTGTAGTGTACAACGGTGATTTATGAAGCATAAAAACTGCCCACACGTCACAGAGAAGACGGAGGAGTGAAATGAGAAGGTATAGATTGACATAGAATGCGCCTAGGGCAAAAGAGGGCTGGGTGCAGCAGACGATGAGACTCACCACACATGTACCCATGTCTCCCCCGGCCAAATACTCTCTACCATGCCCTCCGCGAACTCCATGGGGACCTCCAGACGAAAGGACTTGGCACCAGTAGTGCTTGTTCGCAAGTAATTCATGTTCTGGTCTTTCGAATGTGCGCGCAGGGGTAGTCGCAAGCAGTGTATTGTGGAAAAGTAGGACTAGCGGGATTTTTGCACCATGCCCTGCGCATCGAAAAATGGAGAGAGTTTCTATAAACAAGCAAGAGGATTCGTGCAGAAACAAGAGAGATATCGCCGTTCGAAGTTTCACCAAGGGAGCGTTCAGGTGAGGGCGGGAATTTCGATCGAGTTGAGCGCGCGCCAACTTTTTTGACAACAGCAATAAGTGCTACCCGGTGTTTCGGCATTCACCGACATCATAAATAGTAACCACACCGGGTCCTTGTTGGGTCCGCTACAGCCTACCGGTACCACTTGGATGCCATCGTATGTACCAGCCAGTACATACCGTTCAATACTGGCAGCAGTGCACTGGCAGGTAGGAAAGATTTCAGCATTCCGCTATGCTAGTCGTGGGCTCACGGTACATGAGATGGCAGATAGGAATACAGATTCTTGGCCGAAATTATCAAGAGGAATAGTTTCCCCCAGCCATAGTATATATTAGAGCAACTCCTACAACGCTCAGTTTTCGACGACGTATCCGAGGAAACCAGCAAAGTCAGAACCAAGAAGAAATCAAATCTTGCTTCACATGGACCCGTTTATTCCTCCTTCTTCAAGCCAATCTTCTTCTCGGCCTCATCTATCGCAGCCTTGTCTGTCTGGGGGTCTGCTGCGGCTGATGATTCGACGAAAACTTCATTCAGCACTGCAAAAGATATCGGAAGAAGAGGTATATTTACCTCCGAACATGCCACCAGCTTTGAATGGACGCTTGAGGTCGCCTTCTGCGGGCTTTCCGAGGAGATGGATTGCGACAGGCTTAGCGTCATACAAACTCTTGAGACCCATCAAAGCTTGGATGAATAGAGGTTGGGTATATCTGGAAAGATGCATTGGAAAGTGTAGTGATAAAATGCATCAAATCGACTCACTTGAGGTAGCCGTGCAAGAATGCCATCATAAGGATACCCATGTAGGCAGCCCGGATAAGCTTGGAGGTTTCCGCAAGGTCGTAATCCCGGACAGTTGTTGTAACCAGTTTTCCTTCCTCACCGCTCTAATTGCATCCTTGTATCAGCGCTTTGGTCGGGCTCAAGACATCTGGAAGCATACCATGGGGCTTGCAGGCTCGACTGTGATAAGCCTATGTAAGTATCGAGGGAATGATTGAAAGGTGAAGGCACGTACCATACTTGAGCACCGTCAAGTCGTTCTTCTGCTTAATCTATACAGAAAAGGTGGTTCATTTGTGCATCCAGCGCACAGTACATGGAGGACATACCTTGGAAGACGTGTAATAGTACGTCGCCAAAACGATGACCTGAACAGTCACATACGCAATGCGAACGTACGTCAAGACCTGGGGATCGTCGAAGGGAATCTTTCGGGCCACTATTCATTCAACGAGAAAACACCGGAAAGAGCATGCGTCAGTTCCCATTCTCATTTCCCCGCGTGAACGAACCGAGACCGACATTGCATGGCACCGAGAGAAACCACCAGATTCGTCGTTGCAGCGTTCATGTTTTGGGAATGCCAAATATGTAACGAGAAAGCAGAAGACCAAAAGACCAGTTAAACCTGAGCGGGAGATGGAGAAAGGAGGATTTGTCTCTGGAGACGAAGAGGAGCTACGTGTCTCCCCAAGGAAATGCAATCAAACGATCGATCACATTTTATCACGCGACGCGCGTTCCTGACGGTGACCACTACTGCGGCCACGGCAGCCTCTTCGAAGTTCGAGACTTCAATATTCAATGTAAGCTTCAACTGTCTTTTCTGCAACAAGGCGACTGTGTCATCGCGATCCTCCATTAACTCACAAGCAATTAGCAATTCATCGATCATCCTCAGTACTCTACATCTGACAATGGTGTTTTTTACGTGTACTGAACGAAGCAAATCAGTGTTCAAGCACTGTGGGAACAGAACCCGCTGATTTGCCAGTGGCGCATCCACTGAATTTTCAGAAGGATTTCCACTCATTGGAAGTGTAGAACCCACTGAAAATATGACCGGGCGACCCACTGATTTGGACCCACTGATTTGGTGACATTTTGATAAGCAGAAAACCCACTGATTCCATTCAGTGGGTTTAGCACTTGAGTTTTCAGTGGGTCTCCCAATTACTTTTCAGTGGATTAATCACTACTATGTAGTGGATATTCTGCTGATAACTGACACAATGTATGGGGACAATATTGGGGACAATATGCATGCAATTGAACAACATTTGTACAGTACTAATACAAGCCCTACAACTCTGCACAGTCAATGCAATCATTTCCTCTATAGAGTTTATTGAGTACAACTGGCAATGATAATATGAGCTCCTTACTGTTGCTTTGACTTTCCTAGCCCTGGTAGACTTTCTTGGGGGCTTAGGCTAAGGAGAGTAGTATTGAGCTAGTACTGTTACTGAGATAGAAGTAGATAGACTCACAGTTGCAAAGGTAGTTGCAGTAACAGGCTCCCAGGCATTAGCAGAGCTCTGAATAACAACAGAGGTTAGATTCAAAGTTGAAGAAGAGATCAGCAAAATCATATACCTCTTCCATGACTTCTTGCTTCCTTGCTTTACTCATTGGCTGTATCCACAATGAGAAGAGTCACCAAGAGTAAAGAAGGTCACTTACTTTCTTGCCTTTCTTAGTCTTAACTAGCATCTGCTCCTCAATCCCCTGTCTCCTACTCTCAGCATCCTCCTCAGCTTGTCTCTGCCTCTCAGACTGCATGACTTAGCATAGTTGTGATTAGAGAATCAAATCAGTGGTACTCACCTCAGCCTTCAACTTCCTCACTTGCTCAAGCAACATATTACAGACATCATTGAACCTACAGGCTGGATCTTCTTCAGTGTCATCCTCTATCAGAGATCCATGCTGACGAGACTCTTCCATAACATCCATGGCAGCATCAACGGAGATTCCAAGGTCCTGCTGTATGAGGAGAATAGCAGCTATAGGGGCAAGTATGAAGATACGGAATGAGAACGGGGAAAAGGGGGCGATAGCAGACAAGTTCCAGTCTGGAGAGCAATCCGGGAATACCATTTCGAGGGTAAGCTTGATGACTTCTTGACCCTTGCTTCCGTAACTATGACACAGCCATCAGCACCAAACGGAGACCCGTCTCGGACACTTACTACCCAGGGACACACATGGGAGACACCGTCTTGCTCCATTCAGCTCCCGGCCGAAGTTCCTTGCTGAGTTCGGCGAACAAAGTACTTATCCCGTCTTCATCCGTGCTGTCGTCGATGAGTTTGTGTGCCAATCGCTTGTACCAAGCGCAGTCCGTGACACCGGCCTTCACGACATCTTGAAGTTGCTGCTGCAGGTTGGTAACGCGTTGAGACACACTACTATAGTCGATTTTGGACGGCCACTCAGGCTTCGACTGGAGCTCGGCAGAGAGTCGCTCGCAGAATTGTATCGCTAGTCTAGTGAACGTCGTTGAGGATTCCGAGAGGCGCTTAGTGCGGTCCCAAATATGACGCAGAGCCGACGAGAGAGGACCCGGGATATGGTCTTCACATTCATACAGAGGGCAGAGGCCGTTAAGAACACGGTCGCGATAGGACGACGATAGATACCCCAGGTCCGGCACCTCAACTAGCGGCTGTTCCATGAGGGCGATGAGCGAAGGACTGAGCGGAGTGAGCGGGCGAGAATCAGGGGCAATGTACGGGAAGGGCTGAGGCTTGTTGCGCGAGCAGGATGGGCCAGGTGTTGCATTGTTAGCAGTTACGGAGGGAAGTTGAGAAGGCCCGACCGTAGTAGAAGGCGCCGATACATTGGATACAGGGATGGAATCTAACTTTATCTTCACAACAAATACTCAGATTCTTGTTTAGTATGCTCTCGGAGAGAACAAGGTTGCATATGGTCAGCTGCAAAGGAT